>CAMXCT020000091.1:22032-189532 GCA_947184155.2 Cladocopium goreaui
CAGAGCTCCCTGCGTCCAGATTCTACCTGCCCTTGCTGTTCAGCAATTCACTGCAGCATAGAGCGCACATTAGCGCAAAGCTTCTTCTTAATTCCTTTAGTCAGCTGAAACTCCCTTCCCTCCGGGCAATAACTGATTCACAAATTCATCACAAAAACAAACAACATCAACAGCACCCTCAGATTCATTACACCACAAACTACCAGCCCCTTCTTGGGATAGGAGAAAATTTACAAAAGGCATGTTCAACTTACTGGTCAGCAACTGGGCAGATTCTGTACACTTAGACTCGCTGCTATCATGGTTGATCACAGTGAAACACCGGCTGCCCCCACTCAGCGAGATGCTCGGATCCAGCCCTCCTCCTGCATCGGCTCCTCGTCCGATGTCACCGGAATGGCTGCTGCTTGCAGCGAGTGATCTTCTTCAGCTCGGAAATTGGTACTCTTCGACGACTGGAAGGTCGATCTGGTCGGCTGCCTCTTTCCTCGAAATGGCGATGATCCTTCTTTTTATTTCTTTTTGGCGGCTTTCAGCTGCTTGTTTTGACTCCAAGTCCTTCGCTTGACCTGTTGCTGGGCCAGGAGGAATCTTTCCTTGCCTGAAAAGGGACTCCTCCTCAATTACCAAGACCTGAAGGGCCTTCTTGACCCGGTGGAACTCATGCCTCCCCTCAGTGAACACCCTCAAGTTCTGCTGCCCCTGTCGCGATGTCCCCAAGTGCCACGCCTGCCACGATGAAGGTGGGTGTCGCCAAGTGCCACGCCTGCCACGCAAAGTGCCGCGGCGTCACGGGCGACTAACGGCGCCCAAGCGCGCCACCAGAGCCAGCCCAGTGCCACAAGTGGCACGCCTGCCATGTAAAGTGCAGGTGGATGTCGCCAAGTGCCACGCCTGCCACGCAAAGTGCCGCGGCATCACGGGCGAGTAACGGCGCCCAAGCGCACCACCAGAGCCAGCCCAGTGGCACAAGTGCCACGCCTGCCACGTGAAACGCAGGTAGATATCTCCAAGAGTTGTGTGTGAAAGAGAGTGTGTGACAAAGTTGCGTGTGAAAGAGAGTTTGTGACAAAGTAGTATGTGAAAGAGAGTGTGTGACCAAGTTGTGTGTGAGAGATGGTGTGTGACAAAGTGTGACAAAGCTGCGTGTGAAAGAGAGTGTGTGACAAAGTTGTGTGTGAAAGATGGTGTGTGAAAGAGAGTGTGTTACAAAGTTGCGTGTGAAAGAGAGTGTGTGACAAAGTCGTATGTGAAAGAGAGTGTGTGACCAAGTTGTGTGTGAGAGATGGTGTGTGACAAAGTGTGAAAAAGTTGTGTGTGAAAGAGAGTGTGAAAGAGAGTGTGTGACAAAGTTGAATGCGAAAGAGAGTGTGTGACACAGAGGTGGCGGAGGAGGCGGAGGAGGAGGAGTCAGAGGCCGGAGCGGGATACAGAATCAAAAACAAGAACCCCGCACAAAGATGTGGGGAACTTTGCTTCCCAAACAAGAGCTGCGTTTTGCCATGCTTGCAATCACAATATGAGCTTCAGTGCTATCAGCAATACCTAACATTCCCCCGCCGCCCGCATTTGTAGGAAAATCATCCTGGGATCACGAGGGCGCCAGTGACCTTCATTCCCCAGGTGCCCGGGCAAGCCACTTCGCAACTGGAACCTGGAAGTTGGACACGACCTGCCCCACCGGCAAGCAGCTGAAACAACCAATGTTCCAACACGGCGCGCGCATGCCGCCATCGAGAATCCGAGGTTGTGGTCAACTTTAGCGGCAAACCCCTGCCAAAGGTATGGGGTGTCTGTTTGGGCCGTGCATTATATATATATTATATTATATTATATTATATTATATTATATATATGCATTCCTTGCTTTTCTTGAATGAAATACTTGCAGTTATATGACCAGATTTGCCTTTGGTTCATGTGCAATGTAAGCATGGCCAAATTCCATTTTGACCCATGCGCTTGTTGGTGAACTGGCCCCCGTTATTGGCCTGGAGGTGCTTCGCCGCCACCTGTGGTTCACCTTGCAGGGGGCCGGGGCCTCCTCTTGGAATGTCGGCTGTGCGCCCATTTTCCCGCTCAAGGTGTAAATTGACTGTATGGTTTCCGAGCCCATCTTGCAGGTTTCCAATCGCATGGAGCAGCAGGTGCTTTTCTGTGGTTTCTCCCCGCGTCATTGTGGGGTTCTTGACCCGTCCGCTCCTCCTCCTCCTCCTTCTCCTCCCCTTGACACACAACATTGTCACCCCCCTCTCTCTGTACCGCAAATGCACGCCGTGGACCTTTGTCACGGGATGCGCCAAAGTTTTGATCTGATACGTGGGATGCCAAATCATCTAGAGCCGGCATGCTTTGATCAATGGCCAGTACAGTCACCTTTCCCCACTTCAAATGATGGGCAAAGACAGCTGTCAGTTCCAAAGAGGCAATAATGTTCCTGAAAGCTTCTCCCTGCAGGCAAGCTCGTTGCGCGCTCCGCGAAAAACCACCTCCCTGTCTCTTTAGACGGCCGGATATCATGATAGTCCAGACTCCATTTTTCTGGTTGAATGAATAGTTCAAGCCTTTGCTTCTTCATGTCATGTCCCGTCATGTCCTACCAGATGGCATGTCTAGACTACCACATTCCTGCTGGTCTAGATTCGCTTCTCTGGCTACACGCAGTTCCTTCACACTCAACATTGTCGCGCGCTCACAACTCTCGCGCAGAATGTTGCCCCACACAACCCTGTCACACACGCAACTCCGTGCTGCCAAACCACCGCCAGGCACATGTCCGACACACGCAACATTGCCTTGTAACAGCATTTGGTAAATACAGCTCCGTCATAAACAACATGTTTGCACTTTTCTGCACACAGCATTGTCACGCACAACTCTACCACACACACACACATCTCTAACACAACGCCACACACACAACTCTGTCACACATAGAAACATTGATGCTGGGGCCGGTGCAGGGCCCCAAGCAGGTCGTGTTTACGAAAAGGGTTTTTGATGGCTCAAAGGCTCTATAGTCTTGATCAGACTGCATGGAGTAAGCTGTCCAGCTCCGCTGCCGTGTTCATCGAGGGGTTGCTGGGCAGCCCCACTGAAAAAACCAGGCACTGGAAGATTGGATCCAGCCAACACCTGGCATCAAGAAAGGGCAGCCCCAGTATTTTTCCTCATAATAACAAAACCAAGCAAAGCCGAGTGCCTAACAGAAGACAAGACATGTACAAAGGCTCGGGCTTTTCTTTTTTGCAACTCATCATGAGCTGACAAGCCTACAAATTTACCGAATGCCTTCCCACCTTACTGGAATCTCTAAAATTTGAACCTCACCACCTTGACATCCAGCAACTTTCCGCCCAGGATCGCGGATCATTTTCTAGGGCCTTGGTGCCTCAATCAGCAATGCACTTGCAAGTCGGCTTTGGCCGCACCCTCCCTGCGCCTCCCGGAGCTTGCTATCAAATTGTCCATATACAGACCTGGGCAGGGGGCCGGTGTGGCGAGACAACGTGGTCCCTGAATGCAAGAAGCCAAGTTCCCCCGCGAGAAGTTTTGCAACTGCTGGGAGAGGGCCGCGGCCTCAGCGTCAAGTGTTTTCTGCTGTCAGTTGCATGAAGTTTCCCACAGCTTCTATCCTTTCCAAGGACAAACCGTGCGCTCATCACAGCTGATCATGTGAAACGGTGGGCCGCACAGTTTGGCAACCACTCTGCTACTCTTTTCGTCTGATGAAAGGCAGCCTTTTTCCCCGTCATGGGGTTTTCCCCCGATGAAGGCCACCCATGGAACCACTTGAGTCTGAGCGTTTGACATCATCACCTTGCTGCAATTTGATGGCCTCATGGTAGCAGTGGTGGTAGCTCCGAATGGCAATCGTTGCAATATTCTCTGACAGTATGCACTACATTGAAGTGACCTGTAGGAAAAAGGGAGCCCCATTGGCCACTGTCAAAGTACCAAGAAAGGCTGGCGCAGAAACCATTGGCAGAACTGAGGGCCCTGAAAACGCTCGCTGGAAGTATCGCGGCATTAGTTCATTGGGAAGGGAGCGCTAGTTTTCGGAGAGGGTTCATTGATGACACCTTGACGTGCAGCGCTCACGGAGCTGCGTGAGCTAAAAGGTGTGCTCCTTGGATTATTGGGATTTCAGGAAACGGTCCAGCAGGCGAAAAAATCAAAATGCAGGGATGCTATCTACAGAGCTGGGCATTCACCGGTCCGAAACAGGGACACCAAGTCCAAAGCACCAGTGGGGCAAGACCTTCTTGTGCCAAGTTGCCAAATCGACAATGTTACTTGGCAGCAACCTTAGGGTTGCAGCAATTTTTGGGGCTTTGTGGCCGCCTAGCCGACCTTCAAATGGCGCCCTGCTCCTGGTTTGTTAAGACTCGGGGCCTTTAGAATTGCTACATGAAATAGCCATCATACTTCTTGGTTTTGTAGCAGCTGGAAACGTATTGTGCTGGAAAGTATTGATCGTATGTCAGCCCGAAAAATGCCCACCTTGCTCAAGGGAGGATTTCACGAACCCAAACCTTCACAAACCTAAACAACAAACATTTGGTTGCAACATGTCCGAGTAATACCCGATCATTAATTAATTCTTCGCAAGCCAGCAGGTTCAAACAAAACCTGCACCTCTCAAACTAGCGGCTACATACAATCCAATTTGTCTGGTTAAAAGACCTGTTTCCTTTCAACCCATGGTTCTTGCCATGAAAGATGTCCTGCTTGGGGGCGCCAGGTCAAAAGGTCCGGTGCTGTCAAGACACTGCAGCAACAAGGCATTGAATCCAACAACATCCACCTGGAACTGTCTGACTGAAGGGGCGGCCAGCACGTAGGCATGGAACACCACAGAAAGCAGGCTTCCTCTGATGGGGGCATGCGATCGAAACCGCTTGTTTGCTGTTCCAATTTACCGCGGACGCAAGCCACCTACGGATGTATGCAAATAATCACCCCGCGCTTTATCTAATGTCTTGATAAAGCTGGTAAAATCTACCGTGCAATCTTGCCGCAGGCAGGTTGGTGTGGCCTGCACGGGGCTGATGCCCAGAGCGGAAGCCAAAGACTCCTGGATGTAGAGGATATATGCCTGCAGCTGCAAGCCAGGTTATTGAGGAGGGCTGTGACCATTGGGCACAAAGCAGCAGCAAAGCATTTGCTTCTTCCGCCTCTTTTGCCCTGGGGCAGTCTCGGCTTCAGCAATCCCCAATTTGCCAATTTCTTGCGTCGCATCTTGAACCGCCTTGTTCCCATAATTTCTGATGCTTCTTTGGGTCAGTTGGCACCCCTCTACTGCACAATGGGCCTGTACATTGGAATTTTTGCTGTGTATTGCAAAGACCGTTTCACCCCAGGCGCTGCCCGATGCTTGACATTATGACCCGTTGCCTCGTCTGCAAACAAACCTTTGTGGACATTGGTGGTTGGCGCTGCGGGTACGGATTTGAATTGAGAGGACTAAAAATTCACCAAACTATACAACTGAGTTGCACACCGGCGTCGAATGATCCTGGGAATAGAAAGCGAGGCTGGGTCCACTTTGCTGATTTTCTCAGCATGGAACCCATGGGTTTTTGTGCCCAAACTTCTGTAATGCTGTCGTGTTCGGTGAATGTTGGGGGGGCGGGCCGTTCAGGGGTTGGCAAACAACATGCGCCAGCAAACATGAACCTGTGACCAAATTTGCATCTGCGAGGCTGTAGTTTAACAAATTGGACATGGGAGGCGAAAACCGCCCGTAGTACAGAAATTCCCGCGTCAATCTGAGATCAGGCCATAACTGGTCCACCCATACCACGCACCCCTCCCTAACAATCTCTGCGCGCGGCTCTTTTTTGCCTCACTTGGTTTGATCATTGGCTCGGCGGTGCGGGCTTCCACGCTTGCCGTTGAATGTATTTCACTTTGGGCTGCTTTTTGGGCCTACCTGCGTGAAGAACGGTTATTCCTAGGATCTGTCAGAAATGGCTGCTGCATATTTGACCACAAGTACATAGGGTTGCGACGGAACAACCGTTGAAGCCTGAGGGTTAGCTGCCCCGATTTTATATGGACAATCTAGGTAAGGCCTGCGAGAATATGCTGGCAGGATCTTTCCAGGAAATAACTAATAACCCGTGTAATTTGCCGGCAAAATCTGCCCGACAATATCACCTGAAAGCAAGCAGGAAGGAAAAGAGAAGAAGATATGTAATACAACTTTAGATATCTATATATGATGATGAATAATGATGCTGAATGATGAATGACGATGAGGATGATGACTGATGTAGATGGCACATCACACATCCACAGCTTGATTCCTTTCTCTTTTCCAAAAGGACATTTTTTTTCAGGGCCGGTACCTGAGTGACAGTCAGAATCACAATGTCAATGGAATCTAGCGGAGTCAGATATGTTGGCAAACCACCTTCAGGCTTCCCCGCAGAAACAGCGCCAGAGCCACAAGAGATGCAGGACGCATCCGCTGGCCAGCCGGATGGATTTTACACAGTTGCAGCCACATCAATCCAAAGAGGTGGTGGTCATATGCCAAAATGTTCGCGGCATCTGCCGCCCAATCAGGACCCATCCGCAGAAAACACCAGAAAAACATGGAGGTCCGGAGAAACCAAAATCAAAGCGACAGCAGGCAAATCGGATCAATGATTGGTTGCCGGCACCTCCCGTCCTCCCCTCCTTACCAACAATTTTTGAGCATGCGAGATCATAGGGCATGCGCTTGAAAGATTAGCGGCATTTTGTCATCTGCCTACAGAGTCTATGCCAACAGCACAACTCTCTATGAAAAACGTTTTTCTGTTCCAGGTATTCTGACGGGAAATGTATGCAAAGCATCCAGATCATTTTGGTTCATCACAGAGCTAAGCAAACACATCCCGAAGCTTGTTGGCGAAAAAAATCTGCAGTCTCCTCTTCCAGCGGGGTTTGACAAACAGTCTGCGCGTGAGCAAATTTCAGATACAGACGTTTGGATTGGAACCAGACATGCCACGTGCAGCAAAAATGCAGCCGCGCAACACATCGTCTTTCGCGCTGCTCCCACTGCTTGTGCATGCGGCAATCCTCCCAGCAATGGGCGAGCTGCCTGCTCCGTGTAGCTTTATCGTACCCGCGTAGAATTTGCGGCAGGCGTTTCAATCAGGATGATGCTACCAGCAGCAAGTCGTCAGGTTGGAATGCCTTTATCCTTTTCAGTGCGTTTTGCCAGCGCATGCTGCGCAACTTTTGCAATCGAAGCGGTTCAGCGACAGACCGGTGCCCCACGCAGAATTTGAGGTAGATATTGATCCAGTAAGATTCTAACACGGGCAAAAATACCCATTTGAGCGGCGGCCCATGGCAGCAAAGGCGTGATATATACCACAGCAAGAAGTGCTTAAATCCTTTTTTTAGCTGTTGTGTCTCTGAATGCCTGATTGCAAGCTCGGCGTTTCCACATCGGACGGCATTCTTTCGTTTTAGATTGCTGCAAGATGTTGGTGCAGATAACGGCCCTACTACTCTTCACTGGCTTTTGTCTACTATCTATCGTGAGACATGAGCCAAGGAGGCGTATTCGAGCATGGTCATGCCAGGGCCATTGAATTCCAACCCAAGCTCCTCAAAGTGGCTTGCAAAAAAGCCCCTATATACTCCAGCAAACAAGCACGTACTGCTGCACCGTTTCCCACCGCGTCACACCTCA
Organism: Cladocopium goreaui; assembly: GCA_947184155.2. Taxonomy (NCBI): domain Eukaryota; class Dinophyceae; order Suessiales; family Symbiodiniaceae; genus Cladocopium; species Cladocopium goreaui. Next base: position 29,728 of record CAMXCT020000091.1, read on the forward strand.
TTTCTTGAAATTCGCGCGTTGTCCACATGCTAAATGATTGGTTGGTGGCACCTCCCGTCCTCGCCTTGCCGCAAGCGTCTTGGCTGCATGCATGTGCTTGCAAGCAGCATCGCAATTGACAAACTTTGAGTCAGCAACCAGTGTCTGGATAGAGCCAGAATGATTGGTTGGTGGCACCTCCTTTTCCCCCCTCTTCGCCAAATTCTAGGCTTTGAGGTCCGGAACACATTGTAGAGATAAGTTTTTCTTCCGGAAAAATCATGTTCGGACGCTTGGGAGCTGACCTATGTGTATAGATATGGGTTTGGTTTAGCAAAAACTTTTGGCCAAAAAATCGCGTCAGCACAGCGACAGACATCCCTACCATCCAGTGCCACTGCCTGCGCGCCATCCGCCCATCTACGCGCGCTCATTTCCATCCATTCCCTTGCGCCCGTGCCGTCCGCACGTGTCCCCGATCCATGCTCCCATGCGATAAACTAACTAAACGAGAACCCGAGCATCGAAGATGCTTGTGGGAAAAGCAAAGATGTTGACCACGCTGCGTAAAAGCGGCTGTGTGTAAAAGCATGTTGCGCACAGCCGCTGCATTTTTGAAAGACTCATTCATACGGTCGTTGAATTTTTTGGCTTGGATTTGAGCATTAGGGAGAGCAGATGTTCAGCAATCATCTTGACGCTGAATTGTCAGATCATGCCAGAGAAGCCTTTACACAGGGCAACTTTTACACGCTTCAAAATCAGAATGTTACCTCAGCTTTTGACCTTCAACCCTCCTCTGGTGCGAATGGTTTGCGCCAGACGTTTCAAACTCGCTATCTTACTCAGTATTCGACGTTCTACCTTGGTTGCGTGCGAAAGCATCGCCGGACGCTCCAAAATTGCCATTTCAGGTCAGCTTTTGATGTTCATTTGGGCGTCCGACATGCGCAATCTCCGCAGAGGGTTGCCGCGGCCAATCACGCGCTGTTGACCACGCGTTTGAACGTCCAACATGCACGATCGACATTGTCCATGTCTTGGAGGAGCTCGCAGAAGCTGATCTGCTACATGTGAACACCTCTGTAGATGATGCAGGTGATGTGGATTATGTAGATGCTGTAGAAGATTATGTGGATGATGCAGGTGATGTAAATGTAGATGTTCATGATGTAGTTGTTGGATTGTGTTGTTGTTGTTGTTGATGATGTAGATGATGTGTTGATGATGTGTAGATGATGAAGTTGAAGTTGATGTAGTTGATGTAGATGATGTAGATGATATAGGTGTAGATGATGAAGTAAAAGTAAGTGATGGTGAAGTTGACGTTGGCAACTTTTCTTTGGGGAAACACTTCTCAGGAGCTTTCGGGGAAAAGCATTGGACCCAGAGCCTAGCTAGCCCCTCTTTGAATACTTGCCATCAACGGATGCACGTGGCAAGATGGCGTGGAAACGTCACGAAACGTCTGTGGTGCCTGCTGGTCATCCACTTTACCCTTTTCTCATCAATCACATTAAGGATTTCGGGAAGGGGCCCCATACTTATCCATACTTAGGTAAGTTGTTTTGTAACTTCGTTCACAAGGGTTTAAAGGGGATATAGCTATACTTAGATTGGGCTTTGAAAAAAACTTATAGCTAGAGGACCCCTTCCTGTAGGGCCGAATTCTTTGAAAACCCGTCGACGTGGACATGCAACCAGCAATGTTTTATGCTGAACCATTCAACTAGACAAGTTGAAAGACACGGGACAAACACACCAAGTATCAATGTTTAAACTCACCAACGATATTAAGACTTGAGGTCTCACGGTTCCACCTACCGCGCTGGTGATCGGGATACCTTTAGGGACCTTAGGGAAGTTTCATCTATGTTGGGGTGAAACCATCAAACACACAAAAGAAATTAACGCTTTCCCAGCCCCAGCCCCAACAAGTTTTGGTCAAAGGCCAGAAGCCAACTGAGATGCGGATCGCCACTAGTACACCACAGCTCGCCACGGCTCAGAGAGTCGTGTTAGTGCAGCACCGGCAAAATGCAGGTGCAGTTAGAAACTTTGGGTGCAATTATTGCGCAGGTGGATGCCCACGTCCATGTCTGCCATGCGCCTGGTCAGGGTGCGCATTGAAGTAGACGGATGTGCTCACAAATGGACAGCCTACAAAACTACCGGGTTAGTCAACAGTAACTGTGTTGCCTCGAACTGCTTGGCCATGAAACTCGAACCAACCGTGGGCGACTGCGCAAAGCGCTTGTGCGCAAACTAAACTTTCAAATACCTCACGGGTTTCCATGCAGCGTGTTGTGTAGCTCCGCATTGCTACACTTTGGAAGCGATGAAATTACCATTGTCGAGCTGCTTACTTTCGCCAGGTGATCACCCCAACCTCCCCAGCAGCCATAAAACACAAGCCTTCATCCCATGCGCGATGTCCAACTCCCAGGCGGGCTTCCACGACTCATTTTGCAGCTTCCTGCGCATCAAGCAGATCACGCGACAAGTAAAGACATGAGTCACAAGAAAGGGTCGACCGAAAAACGTTCGGATAAAACATGATAAATGTATCTTTTTGTGATCCAGGATGGTGATGAGGCTCCCTGCTTGCCTTTGCTATGCCTTTGCTGTGCATGCTTGGATTCAGGATTATCAAAAGGGCACGTTCCTGAATGATGCACAGGCGGCAATTCATGTGTGGACCGGCAGCACATCTAAAAATCTTTGCTCCATACCCCGCGTTACCTTCTTCACACGCCTTTTGGGGCCCATGGGCCTACCCACCAAATAAGGCCGTGTTGAGGGATAGAGTTCTTTCGGCTGATCTTCTCAAATTCTCCAGATTCAGTATGCGCGTTAAGCTTTGCAGTTTGCACTGGGTCACCATTGTTTTGGAGGGTTTTGGTGGCTAATTCAAATGTCAAGCATGCAAAATGAAACATCAACGTCTCATCAATTCCATAATCTCGCCTGGCGCTTGGTGAGCAGGTCCTCCGACCGCAGTCCTCGGGGCATAGGACGCCCGGGCGTTCGCCATGCCACCACGGTAGGCAACTCCTCTGATGGCATGCATGGCTGGGCTGTTCATTCTGAGGGTCAACCAATTTCGTGTTGTAATAGAATTCCAGGCGTTTTCAGCCAAGCTATAGCAACCAAAGCAAAACTCGATGCAGGTAATGTGTGGCGCATTCTTCGGCATGTGGGGGTGGCATGCCAAGGTTCAGCCAACCAGCTGCCAAGGCATGCACGGCTGACCGGCCACCATCATATTGATGTGATTGGGAAAAATAAGTGAGAAACAAAGGAACCCACAAACTCGGTAGGTTCAATACTTACTTTGATTGCCAAATAGAGTTTTAGGCTTTAGATCTATTTTAGCATCTTCTGCCCCTCGATTGACAATCCGGCTTTCTATGACCCATCCCAAGTGGCAGCCGCCGTCAATGTCCTTTGCCTGCTTCGCGCATCTGATCAGAATGACTCCGTGTCATCATCATCCGCTGCGGCGCTGCTACAGCAGCTGCTGCCTCCCTCTCCTGTCCACTGGGGATCTGACCGGGGCCTTGCAATTCAGCCTCCCAGACTCCCACACAATTGCAGGAACTGCCTCCTACGTGGAATCGGCTTTCACAAGCTAGCTTGGCAAAAAGAAAAGCTTACGACTTACGAAAAGGCCGAAAGTCAGCAGCCTTTGCTGCATGATATTCGCCAGTGTGCTGGGATACTTTTGTTCTTCCTACTTGCTCCAAGGTTTCCAGAGGTTGGGGCGGCAAAGGATACGTTTAATCAAAAGTCAAAAGCCGTGCGCATGCATCACCTATGTATGCGGCAACGCTTTTTAAAGCATCAAGCACCTGCGTACTCATAATTGGTTTGAAAGCAAAATGGAAAATTTGAAGATTTCAAATTAGCAACCGGGGTCGGTGACAGTGCTATCTTTGCAGGCTGCATCCTTATTGCTTTTCATATCTCCTTCTGTCGGTCAGCAAGTCCGAGTCCCCATCAAAACGCCCATGCTGATTTTGTCTTATTGTAAGCAAGCCATGTAGATGCCGCAGTTTTTTCTACCAAGCGCAAAAAACGTTGTAAATACCCTGGCTTTTGGCTTCCGAGGCACCACAAACATCAGTATTTACCAGTAGTACCGCACAAGGCGGTGGCGGAAGTTTCAAAAATAGGAAACCTATAGGAGAGCTTGGTTGTTGTGAATCAGGGATGGCAGAGCGAAGCCACTGACTCCATCTATTTCTCTAGCTGTCTCTCTGACTATTTATTTATCTATCTGTCTGTCTGTCCATCTATCTATGTATCTATCTGTCTGTCTATCTATCTATCTCTCTATGTATCTAGCTTTTTCTCTATGTATCGATCTATGTATCTATCGATCTATCGATCGATCGATCTATCTATCTACCTATCTATCTATCTATCTATCTATCTATCTATCTATATGTCTACCCATCTATCCATCTATCTATCTATCTATCTAGCTCTCCCTTTCACCTGTCTATCTGTCTAGCTGTCTGCCTGTCTATCTGTCTATCTATCTATCTATCTGTCAACCTGCCTACCTGTGGTGCAGTGTCATTCAGTCTAATGTAGTGTAGTGTAATGTAGTGTGATGTAGTGGAGTGTGGCGGAATGTGGTGTAGTGTAGTGTAATGTAGTGTAGTGTAGTGTAGTGTAATTTAGTGTAGTGGAGTGTAGTGGAGTGTAGTGGAGTGTAGTGGAGTGTAGTCTATTAGCGTTGTTTTGTGTGTCGTGTCATGGAGTGGTCAGTGTAAGTGTACGGTAGTGAATATATGGAAGATCGTGGTAGTATAGTGTAAGTGTAACGTGTATTGTCGTGTATGTAGTGGAGTTAAGCGTAGTTTTAATGTAGTGTGGTGTAGTGTAATTTAGGTGTAGTTGAGTTGTACTGGAGTGTATGTAGTGTACTGTAGGGTCGTGGTAGTGGAATGTCCTGTAGTGTAATGGTGTCCAATGTAGGTGTAGTGGTAGTGAAGCGAAGCGACATCTGACCTCCCAAAGTGGTCCGGAGCTGGTGTGTTTTGTACATTTTGACTTGGAAATGTGCTTCGCGCCACAACGGCGTGCACTTTTTCGACATCGCAACTTCCAAAAGTGGTCCGAACGTGGTGTGTTTTGTACATTTTGACTTCAAAATGTGCTTCGCGCCACAACTGCGTGCACTTTTTCGACATCTCCACTTCCAAAAGTGCTCCGACCATGGTGTGTTTTGTGCATTTTCACTTCGAAATCTGCTTCGCGCCACAACGGCGTGCAAGTTTTCATCTCTCATCTGGCCAGCTGGCTCCGCAACCGCCGCTTTAGCGAGCCTACTTTTCGACCCTCCGGAGCCTCAAATCATTGGAAAAACACAGTGTTTCGCGACTTTCCTCCTCCTCCTCTCCTTCCTTTTCCTTACCTTTTCGCGCATCTGCATCTTCTTTCTTCTGACTCTTTCTCTTCTACTCTTCTCTCTTCTAATCTTTCTCTTCTCTCTGCCTCTTCCCTGCTCTGCTTTTCATCTGTCCATATTGTCGGAAGTTTGACTTCTAAACGTGAAAGCACCACTGCCACCTATTTGACAATTTTTAGCCGCTACAAGAATGAACAAAAGCCGTGTCGTCAGATGGTTGCAGGATGACAAGAGAGCAAGCGGGCGGCATTCTAGGCAACAAGAACTACCCTTGGTGCATCGCCGGTGTGCGAAGCCCTACAATAATGGGGCGATGCCTCGCCGTATGACGGGTCCTTCCAAGTCTTAGCTTGCTAGGGAGCGCGCGCGCCTGCCGCCGACCCTCCCCCCAAAATCCTTCAACCTGGTAAGGTTTCGACATTTTTTGGGGTCAAAAAAGATCGATTAAACATGGGGTCTGGGGCCAAGGGGGGTTTGGAAAATCCGTTGTGGACAGTTTTGGTGGCATTTTTTTGCTGTTTTTTGGTACCTGCCAACGCCCGAAACACGGTTAATTATATATATATACTGTGTTTGCAACTTTTGCTTGCAAGAGGTGTTTCTTGCAGCATGTTGATAACCGCGTAAATACCAATGTTTTTGCTAGGCGCCGTCCACAAAACTATGTAAATACCTTGGTTTTTGCTTTTGGCCTCCGAGGCACCACAAACATCAGTATTGGCAATGTTTTTGCTCCGATCGGCTGAAATAAGTGAAAGCACCACTGCCACCTATTTGACGATTTTTGGCCGCTATACAAGAATGTAAAAAAGCCGTGTCGTCAGATGGTTGCAGGATGACAAGAGAGCAAGCGGGCGGCTCTCTTGGCAACAAGAACAACCCTTGGGGCATCGCCGGTGTGCAAAGCCCTGCAATAGTTTCATTATCTCTCATTATACATTCATAAATCATGATGCATCAGCATCCTCATTCATCCTTCATCATCCTTTATCATGATTCATCTTCATATCTTCTCATTCCATCCTCTTTTGATCTACTCCCTCCTGTTTTCCTTTCGGGCCACACTGTCCTCTAGTTGGTTACAGCCATTCCTGTTTTGATTGGTGAAGCCCAAGCAATTCATCAGTGTTGGTTGCTGGATTGATCCCTCTCTTTCCTCAGTTCCCCCCAGTTGTGACTGGGTTAAGCCCCTTGTTTTGGCCGGCTGAGCCTCAATACCTTTTTCCGTTTTTTGTGATGCTCCAGGCTGCCCGGCTTTTTTGATTCTCACCTTCCCCCCTTCAGCGTCGTGAGATCGGAGCCTTGGCTTCAATGGCTTGCTCCCGGAGCGTGAGGATCTGCTCCCGTAGCGACAGATTCTCCTGGAGCGGGAAGTAAAACCCAGGGGCTCACATCTTCCAAATATTTGGTTTGAACCCGGGATGCTTATGTTGATCTCCACGCCTCTGATAGTTTTGTTTGTCTGGGGTTGCAACCTATCTGGAAACTTGAGCCACTGGGATCATTGTCTCAGGTAAGGTGAACTTATCAATGCCTGCAGCTAACGTGCAAGCATGATGTGAACTGTGCCATGCTGCGCGTGATATGGCAGGGAATGTATCAGTGTTGCCCACGCATCTCATATATCTGGCACAAAAACCTTGGGGCTTCTGAGCCACTGAGATCCACCCTTCAAGGAATTGCACGTTTCGCTGCCCGTCGTCGCTGAATTTCACCCTCGGGTATGCCAACGTTGGTTTCTGTTAGATATAAAATCCGATGATGGATGAAAAACAACCAGTTGCGGTTAATGGGTTTTAACGTGTTGTAACCAAGCAGCCAAATAGCGACATTGGGGGAAGAATGCAATCATTGACTTGTAATGTGGTTTTGTAAAAGCGGCAAAAAAAGTTGAATCCTAGTGAGGGCCGGTCTTTTCCCAAGGTTGAACGGCTTTGAGATACGTCGCTTGCCCCTACTTCGCCCTTGAGAGAAGCCAAATTTGGGTGGTTTGGGATGCAGGTGAACTGCTTGGAAGAGCTGATGACCGTAATCTAGATGGTTTGTAACAAACTCATGGCCGGCCTCACCATGCATGAGGGTCAGTCAGTAGTGGCACCTGTGGGAATAAGCAAATAAGCTCATAGCTATCATAGCTGGCTTTGGGGGTCGTTTGAATTTGTCCGAAAATAATGATTCCCAGGTTGCAATCTCATTTTCATCGCCCACGGAGTAGTCATTGAAAGAAGGGCTATCGGGAATAGGCAATGTAGCTTGCGAGCAGCCCGGCCTGTCGCAGGGAAGTCCGCGGCGTTAACTGCAGCTTGGACAGCTCCTGCAAGGCCAGAGCAACCAGATTGTCTAGCCATGTTCAGCCACCCATGGTAAACCGTCGATGCGTTGATCCATGGTCAAAGAAGGCACTGCACAGATGCACTTGCATGTTTGGATTGTATGGTAGTGTAACAATCTAGTGTTGTGGAATGTTCCAGCTCAATGTAACGCAATGTAACATACTGAAACGGCTGAATGCGTGCATTTATGCAGCGGTTTGAATATAACTGTAAACATGTTCAAGTTACATATGTGGTATTTCAAACTTCCTATGCTTCTTCCAATCTTGGTCCCGTACGGTACTGGAATTAAAACTCAGGTTGTGGTGGTTGCTTGCCATCATGCCCAATTCCCCCCAAAGGCGGTTTCACCGTGGACCACGAAAAAATGCTTTGACGCACCAGCAACTAAGTACCAACTACCCACCACGGAAATATAGTAACGTACTGTAGCATGTGAATCAAAATACATAAACATACATTTTTACTTTATATATATATGTTTGTAAATATATTTATGATATATGAAGATACTACAGACTACCAAAGATACATGCAATTTACCGCAAATCCTCGGCAGCCATCTCCATACTATACTACCAAACTTGTACCCCCCCATAAAAGATCTGCCTGGGACCGGCGCTCCGGCTCGGTAGGCCCTGATGATGCCGCGGAGGGCGGGACTCCCGTTGCTGGCGCCGTATCGTCCAGGCGGCGCTCAGAGACCGAAGTCATCATAACGTAGCGACGCTCCTAGACATTGCCAGATCGCGTGGGTGAAACTTGAAAAACTTAGGAGCAAAAAAAAGATGAATTTGAGAATAACCATGTGAGACACAAGTCTTGAGACTTTAGGGCAGCAGCAAACAGTAACATGAAACGGTATGTCGAAGCAACGTGCTTCTGTGATTTGGACAGGGGGCTTGATGCGTGACACATACCTACATACACACATACATACGTACGTACGCACGTACGTACACACATACACAAACACATACACATATACATATACAAAAAACAAATACATATGCACACACGCATACATACATGCATGCATGCATGCATGCATACATACATACATAGCATAGCATACCATAACATAACAAAACATAACATACGTATATGCATGCATACATACATGCATATATACATACATACGTATGCACATACATACATGCATACATACCTACCTCCCTACCTACCTGCCTACCTTACTTACTTACTTACTTACTTAATTACTTACCTTACTAACTTACAAACTAACTAAGTAACTTACTTAATTACTTATATAATTGCTTAATTACTTAATTACTTAACTTACTAACTTACTAACTTACTAACTTACTGACATACATACATACATTACATACATTACATGCATTACATACATTACATGCATTGAATACATTACATGCATTACATACATTACACACATTACAAACATTACATGCTTACAAGCATACATACATACATACATACATACATACATACATGCATACGTACATTACGTGCATAACATACATACATACATACATACATACAGGCATGCATGCATGCATGCATACATACATACATTACATACATACATACATACATACATACATACATACATTACATACATACATACATACATACATACATACATACATACATACATCATACATACATACATACATACATAGATACATACATACATACATACATACCTGCATACATACATGCATGCATACATACATACAAACACACACACATACATACATACATACATACATACATTACACACGTTACATTACATTACATTAGATTACATTACATTACATGACATTAAATTACATTACATTAAATTACATTACATTACATGACATTACATAACATTACATGACATTAAATTACATTACATTACATTACATCACAAAACATTACACTACATTACATACATACATACATACTTACATACATACTTACATACATTCATACATACATACGTGCATACGTACATACGTACATACGTTCATACGTACATACGGACATACGGACATACGTACATACGTACATACATACAGGCGTACATACGTACACACATACATACATACATACAAACATGCATACATACATGCATGCAGACATGCATACATGCAAACATGCATACATACATGCATACATACATACATACATACATATATACATGCATGCATGCATGCATACATGCATTATATAGACACATTACATAGACGCATGAACTACATTACATGACGTTACATGACATTACATTTCATTACAATTCCTTACACTGCGCTACGTTACGCTACGCTACATTACATTACATTACACTGCGCTACACTAAATTACATTACATTACATTACATTGCATTACATTACATTGTATTACATTACGTTACATTGCACTGCGCTACACTGCATTACATTACATTACGCCATGTTACGTTACGTTACATTACATTACATACAAACAAACAAACGTACACACATGCATACATCTATCCATCCATCCATACATACATGCATGCATACATAAATTATTTACATTACATTACATTGCCTTACCTTATCGAAGGAAGTTTAGAAGTCAAACTTCGGACAATATGGACAGATGAAAAGCAGAGATAGGAAGAGGCTGAGAAGAGAAGAGAAGAAGAAAGAAGATCAAAAAAGAGAAAGTCTCAGAAGAAAGAAGATCCAGATGCGCGAAAAAGTAGGAAAGTCGCGAAACACTGTGTTTTTCCAATGATTTGTGGGTCCGGAGGGTCGAAAAGTAGGCTCGCTAAAGTGGCGGGTGCGGAGCCAGCTGGCCAGATGAGAGATGAAAAATTGCACGCCGTTGTGGCGCGAGGCACATGTCAAAGTCAAAAGTGTAAAAAACTGACGGGTTCGGAGCACTTTTGGAAGTTGTGATGTCGAAAAAGTGCACGCCGTTGTGGCGCGAAGCACATTTCGAAGTCAAAATGCACAAAGCACACCAGGTTCGGAGCACTTTTGGAAGTTGAGATGTCGAAAAAGTGCATGCCGTTGTGGCCTAACAGCTCTGATGAACATGTCTCTTGTACTGCGCCTGCCATGGAAAATGCATCTTTGCAGATCCTCTTCAAATGTCCCACGCCTGCCATCGTTTTGGAAATGCCACAAAACCCTCACGTTTTGCTCACTTATGACAAGGTGCACAATCCCTTGCGCCTGCCAAGCGAAACGACATCTGAACGTCAAAAAGTGGTCCGAGCCTGTGGTGTTTTTAATATTTTGACTTCGAAATGTGCTTCGCGCCAGGTCCGGGCGCTGATTTCCTGAGGCATTTTGGAGCATCAGATCTTCAGGTTTGCTGCGATGATTTTGCGTGACAGGTGCAGCGCTTCGTATGACCTGGCATCACTTTTTTGAGGCAGGCGCAGTGCTTTAGACAGGTGGAGTGGAAAAGTCGCAAAACGCATTGGCACGAGGCCGTCAGCTCTGCACTCAACTTTCCATTTTTGAAGGAAGTCTCGCAGAATTGCTTCGTTTTTGATCTTGTCAAAAAATGAGGAAGTCTCGCAGAATTGTTTCGTTTTTGACGTTGTCATGTTCAAAAATTGAGGTCTCGCAGACTTGCTGCGTTTTTGATGTTGTCAAGTTCAAAAATTGAGGAAGTCTCACAGAATAGCTTCGTTTTCAAGCTTGCAGATAGACAGATAGATAGAGAGACAACTACAACTGCAACTACAACTACAAGTACCACTACACTACACTACTACTACAACTACAAGTGCAAATATACTACGCTACATTACACAACACTAATTGCACTACGCTACACTAATTACATCTAAGTACCCGACGCTACACAAATTGCACTACAACTACTACAACAGCAACTACTACATCCCTACCCTTTTAGCAGGGGGGACCTCCCCAAAATGTAACTTACATTTAGGGTAGGTAAAACCTTCGAAAATGTAACTTACATTTTGTGAAAAACCCATACAATCTGCACCTGCAAAAATGTAAGTTACATTTAGGGTAGATCCCTCTGAAATTTGGAGGGACCTGAAAAATGTAATATTACATTTTTCAGGTAAAACCTTCCTAAATGTAACTTACATTTTTGAAGGTGTTATTTCTCTGGAAGCCTCCATTTTTCAAAAAATGTAAGTTACTTCTTGGGACGTCACAAAACATTGGGCCCTCATGGGATAAAAGGAAGAGGTACACATAACAGTTATAACAAGGTTGGTGCCAGGATTACAAAAAAAATACATAGATATATAAACAGAAAAACATCAAAAAATACCACAGAACATCCAAGAACATCTCTGAAAAAGCTATAAAATCTATAAAACATTACAACCAATCATATGTCTGCATATGTCTGCAACCATTCTGCAACATTCAGATACCAAAGAACATCAAAAGGGAGGGGGACAAAATGTAAGTTACATTTCCCCCCCCCCCCATTTCCATAGATCACTACGTGTGTGGTGCATTCCTGGGGAATACCTTGAAATTGCTTTGCCCAGGACCATACCTAGGGGGGTCAGAACTTACATTTTTCACCCTTCCAAAACCTGAATTTCTGGTACCTTAGAGATTTTAAGTTACAATTAACCCCCCCTAAAAACACCCCGAAAAATGTAAGTTACATATAGTAGGGTCCCCCCCAAAAAGCTAGGTTAAGGGGGTGGGGATACTACTACTACTACTGCTACTACTACTACTACTCCTCCCACCACCAACTACTACTCCCACCACCAACTACTACTCCCACCGCCAACTATTACCCCCCCCACCACCACCACCACCACCACCACAGCTACAACTACAATTACAGCTACACTACATTACAATACAATACATTGATTAAACTGCAGCACATTGCAGCTACAAATACATCTACAACTACAATACAGTATGCAACACTACACTACACTAATTACATTACATTACGCTGCAACTGCAGCTACCACTACATTGCACCACACGACACTACACTACAACTACAACTACGCTACTTTACAATTAGACTACACTACACTATGCACAACGCTACAGTACACTACAGTACACTACAGTACACTACACTACACTACACTACACCACACCACAACTACAACTGCAACTGCAGCTACACTACATTAATTACACTACTGTGCAACTACAACTTGCAACTACAACTCCACTACACTACAACTACAACTACAGCTACAACTCCAACTACAACTGCACTACACCACGCTACATCCAGCAGTTGTGGTGAGGTGACCACTGCAACCATTGCAGCCACTCCAGAAAACACAACTCCAACCACTTTTCGGTCCACCAGTGGATTCGCTCTGCCATCCGCGATTCACAACAACCAACCTCTCCTATAGGTTTACTTACTATTTTTGAAACTTCCGCCGCCGCCTTGTGCGGCACTACTGGTATTACATTACATTACATTACATTACATTAACACAACACTACATTACATTAACACAACATTACATTACATAATGCAACACGACATTGCATTACACAAAGTTACGACACATTGCATTACATTACATTACATTACATTGCATTACATTAGATTACGTTACATATTGCAACATTACATTACATTACATTGCATTGCGCGACGTAACGTAACGTAACGTAACATAACATTACATACACATATACATGCATGCATGCATGCATGCATGCATGCAGACATACATACATACATACATACATACATACATACATACATATTTATATATAGTGAACTCCTGCTGCCGTAGCATGTTGATGTCAAACCATAAAACGCAAGTATGTTCACAGTCGCGACATAAGAAAAGTTGGCCTTGGACCGATGGTTGGTTGCTGAAAGCTGATAGACTTTAGACCATGTAGACGGGGCAGGAAATGCTTCCAAACAACGAAGGAAAACCGTCCGCCCCGCCTGTATATTGAGTTCCAAGTGCAACTGAACTTGCAGGCCCCGCGCTACTTGGTAGATGGCAGTGAACTTCAAGGTGTGTGACAGTTATGGCCGTCATCGCCAAGAGTATCAGAGCGTACTTGAGTTGGAGGCTACAGGGACTATTTCCAGAAAGACAAACCAACAGAAAAGTGTAATATGCCAGTTGGGGGCCAGAAATCCATACCAACAGAAAGCCAAAGCCCGTCGTCCTCGTGATCCTCTGCTTCCTTCGCCCGCCTGACCAGGGGCATCCGACCGAAACTGCCAGTTCTTGGAAGATATCACGCAACAAACGGTAGGGGATGATACGCTAGGTTCTAGGTTCGAAGGGAAAATGAAACCAACCTATCTCAAATTCCTTTTTCCAGCTACCTGGTGGTCGCACGCGTTCAATCTCATAGCTAGCAAGAAACATACCTGGTCATCCACACCCTTTCACAAGACACCGCAGCTGGCCAGCCTATTAATGTCCATGCATGGTCCAAACCGACCTGGTTGCCTTGGCCATCCGGCCATTGGCCAGCAGAAGCGTGCCCAGAACATGCTGGTACGGCTAATGCAAACATGATTTCTGGCATGCAAGCAGCAGCGATAACAACACCAACTACAAGCCAATCAAATGTTTGGCAACATGTCAACATCTCTTGTCTTGGGATGAAAAAGCAACAATTACTGTGTTCTAAATGAAAGGTATCCTTGTCAATATCTTTGCATTCGCAGCAATTGTGGCCCTCATGATGCAGAGACTTGGAAACAAATTTGTATGCAAGGGGGATTATTAACCAACTGCACTTGGGCTAAAATTTAGCTTGCAACCAGGGGTATCAACCAAAGATAGGAGCGGGGTTGCCCTATTATTCTTATTTGGGCACACAAGAAGCACTTTTCCAGGGCCAACTTCAAGGGCTGAGCAACATTTCATTGGTCTTGCCCAAACTGATAGACTGGCTCGATTACTTGCGGTTCCAAAAAACACCTTTTGTTGGCTGGGCGGTTGGGCATGTTTGGGTTCCATCGTCACCAGCCTTGGGCCATTGTGGGTGCTTCAGGTCTGAGCCATGGTGCTGCGCCGCATCTTCTGCCAGCTGCTTGCGCAAGGCCTGGGGCTACAGTTGGAACCCCAAAAGGGTCCAAAGGTGGGATTACAATGCCCCTTAGAGATCTTTAAAGAACATCAGCAAGAGAGATGTTCAGGACCATCAAGAAGCAGACGCATACTTCTCCGATGGAAACCACTGAATTTCACGCCGGACTTCAGCAGGAGGTTCAACATGATTTCTATGTATGGGTTGTGGCCTCCTCCTGCAAATCGCGCCAAAAATACCGCCACCCCGTGCTAGAGGTTGATTTATGCTTCCTGCTGCAGATATCATGAGCTTGAAAGGAAAGCTAGGAGGACGTAACCAAACAGCTTGTAAACATTCTGTAAACAGGAAGCTCTGTGTCAGTGCCTGGATGATGTGTCCAACAGAAATCGTGTTTGCCATTTTGTGGTTGTTACGCGTTGTTATTCCGATTGAAAATTCAGCTTACGAGGCATGCGTGGAATACCCAAGGGTCAACCCCTGCAAAAGGAGGCCGCCACATACCCGTGGAAGAACAAAGACTTGTCCTAAGACCTAAGACATGAGGGTTTCAGCTGTGACAGGCACACAGCGTTGTTGGCTTGACTGCTTGTGTCACGAGTTGCTTTCCCAGCTAGCCACACTTGTTGCACTTGGAGCTGTAGCTTTCAGTGTTTTAATCTGTTATGCCTGTCCGCCTCTTTGGCTTTCAGGCTACCTATGCAGGCGGGATGTGGAAAGTTATGATCCACACAGTTGCTGATTATTTCCCGCTTAAGCATGTGTGGATGGCAATCGTTACCCTGCCGTGTGCCTGAAACTCTTCCCGTATCATCTCGCGAAACTGCGAGGTGAGGCGCCACTCCAGGTTGCAGCGTGCTTCCTGGCAACCCACCAGCCGCTGAACATTCACAGCAAGCGCATAGTGAGCTTTGTGGTGGTATTGGTCACTTTTGCCGCCTTGAAACTCGTGAAAGATCAATCTCGCCACGATTGCCGTGACATCCCCATGCCCCCTCATTGACGGCCTGCTCGGATGCAAGTTGCAGCTCGAGCTGACGCAATCGCTCCGACAAGGGGTGGTTCCTTGGGGATGCCTCAGGGCTGGCAAAGTCGCGGGTGAAACTAATGCTGGATTGAATTGGAATAACGTTCTGACGTTCGATGACTATGACACATGTACAGTGTCCAAGAAGAAAAGCACAAAACCGACTTCGGATGGGAAAGTTATAGATGGCGTGGATGACAATGTTGCGTCCCAAGCCAGATGGATTGGATTTGAACCGCCGAAGCAGTCAGCAGGGTGGCTTGAACTATGCCCAAATGCTGGTGGCCTCCAGATAGGTATAATTAAAATTGATTTTTTTTGCATCAATTACCGGCGCACAACCGCCTCCCTTACCGCAGGAACGTAAATAATGATGAACAACCAAAGTACCCGAATACATATCAAACCATGGTGATATCAAACCATGGTGTATCAGGTTCCAGGGCCGTCAAATTCTGCGCCAGTATCGAAAATGACTTCAGGGCCATTCCCAATTCCGCAAAACAACCTGCATTCCCACATGCAAAAACCGCAGATTACTTTACTTCGTGTGATCTCCACCATGCCATTTATACATTTTGTTACTGGCAAATCTTCTGGCATTCTATCTGACATATCTTCTGGCATTCTATCTGGCATTCTATCTGGCATATCTTCTGGCATATCATCTGGCAAATCTTCTGGCATTTTATCTGGCATATCTTCTCGCATTCTATCTGACATTCTATCTGGCATATCTTCTGGCATTCTATCTGGCATTCTATCTGACATCTTATCTGGCATTCTCTCTGGCATATCTTCTGGCATTCTATCTGACATTTTATTTGGCATTCTCTCTGGCATACCTTCTGGCATTCTATCTGGAATAGCTTCTGGCATTCTATCTGGCATATCTTCTGGCATTCTATCTGGCATATCTCATGGCATTTTATCTGACATATCTTCTCGCATTCTATCTGGCATATCTTCTGACATTCTGTCTGGCATATCTTCTGACATTCTATCTGGCATATCTTCTGGCATTCTACCTGGCCGTTGAGGTCCAGCAGTGCACACTGAGCTGGGAAGGTCCCAGGTTGAGGTCCAGCGGTGCACACTGAGCTCGGAAGGTCCCCGGTTGAGGTCCAGCGGTGCACACTGAGCTCGGAAGGTCCCAGGTTGAGGTCCAGCAGTGCACACTGAGCTCGGAAGGTCCCAGGTTGAGGTGCAGCGGTGCACACTGAGCTGGGAAGTTGGCAAAGAGCTTGTCCAAGAGTTGGCAAGGCGGAAGTTGAGGTGGAAGTTGATGCAGACATGGTCGAGGCGGAACAGACGGAGGAGAAGGAGGAGGACGAGAAGTAGGAGGAAGAGGAGGAGGAGGAGAAGAGCTAGCCGAGGAGGAGAAGAACAGCTCTGATAAAATCTAACAACCCTCACCTGGCAGGTGGGGAAAAACAACCTGGCTCCCCTCTGACCTGCCTCCCACCAGCCCAGCTGTTTCTCCCAGCTACGCTCGACGCCTGGGTGGGGCCTCTTGGGCCCAGCGCTGCCGGGCAACGTTCGGCCTGATATTCAAAGCGATCCCGCATGCGGTGGTTGGTCATTTGCCCAACAATTTTGGTTCATATGTATCTCATATTAGGATTGCACCATTTGAAAGTCGTTCGCTGCATCCTTATTGTCGAGTAGACCTTGCAAACAACTGCCAAAAAAGCAACAAGGTTTTGAAAGGTTTTTTTTGTAGGGGCCTGATTCCTGATCAAATTTGTTATAGGACGGCGCCCTTCCGTACCAGCTTACTGAAGGAGTTGGCAGGAATGGGCATGTTGTGTTGACGATTGCCGCTTTCCAACATATCCGCTCTCATCTAACGTTCTGATGCAAAAAAGCACCAGCACACAAATGAACACATCGGTATCTATATCCAGAGCGCGATCCGAATCTTAATGTGAAACTTCTTTTCGATTTCAACACTAGCTCCAATCTTAAACATACACACATATACATACACATGTGCATGAATTATGACATGATTGAACAAATGTATTTGTATGTTCAGATTGTTTACGGGATTAACTGAGCACAGAATTTCAACAAAATGCCCTGCTCGCATATGACTCATTCTAATTCTAATTCTGTTCACCCCATGCAATTGCACATCCCCCACCGTTCCGACCGTTCCGGAGCGCCAAGGATCGCCCTTCTTCGGCGTCAACGGCGCAGCTAAGGTGATGGGGGCAATGGGTGCCGGTGCCAATCGCTGCAACAACGTGGGCGCCAGGGCGGTGTCGCTCAACTTCCTGGCCGATGGAATTCCAAGGATGCATTAGGCACATTAGGCATAAAGGGGCAAGAATTTGGAGGTTCAACTGGCAGAAGTCATGGCGTTATTTTTACAAACCTGGTCTGCGTAATTTCATGGAAATACTGGAATTGCAAGAACAAATGCCAAGGCCGCCAAGGCCGCCAAGGCCACTCAAGTGAAAGCTGCAAAGGACAGTTACAAATACAATGGGGTCACGATTCACGATAGAGGCACCAAAAAAACAGAAGCGCGCAAAATATGTGGGGGAAAGGGGCGGGAATCATCTTCACCATGCTTAGGCCATATCAGCCACTTCTTGAGCATGCCTACAGAAACACCATGGCTCAGAACTCTCTGCTTACCAGCGCCGCTTTTTCAAAGCTGCACTTTTCAATGGATGCCCGAAAATGAGAAGAAGTGAGGCCTGGTTGCATGCAACTCTTCTGCGCTTCTCAGCGCACAAGAAAACAAAGCCTGATGTTCTTCTTGTGGCTGAAAAACAGTTTGTTGGCCATATCTGCTCTGAATCGTTGGGAAAACTGCGCTCGATAATTTGAAAGTGCTTCGCACGAATTATTGGAAAGTCATGGCGCAATAATTGGGATGTAGGTTGTTTTGAATATTCTTGAATTATTGGAAAGTCATATTGAGTCAAGTTTGCCTCAAAAATTACCAAGGTATCCCTCAAAAGAAATTGGACATGCTATGTCTGTATGCATGGCGGACTCATCCCTCAATAGTTTGCGCATGGTTTGCCTAAATGAGCGGAAGACGCCCCTACATGATTTGGGCATGGTTACGTGGTTTGTCTGAATTATTGTGACGTTGCTCCTCATTTCTAGGAGATGGTTTGTTTGAATTATTGTGACGTTACCCCTCCATAATTTGGATATGGCTTGTCTGCATTATTGTGCAGTTTATCCCTTCAAAAATTGGACGTGGTTTGTCTGAATTATTGTCACGTCATCCCTCAAACATTTGGACGTGGTTCGCCTGAATTCTTGTGATATTGTCCCTCAACCGTGGTTTTTCTGAATTATTGTGAACTTGTCCCCCAACGCTTGGAAAATGGCTTGTCTGAGTTGTGGTGATGTCATCCCTCAATCATTTGGACACGGTTTCTCTGGATTATTGTCCCTCATTGTGACGCTGTCCCTGCATAATTGGGATGCGGATTGTCTGAATTGTTGTGATGGTCTGGTCATCCATGAATAATTCCGAGAAGGTTTGCCTGAATTATCGTGACGTGATCCCTCTGTAATTGCGAGATGGTTTGTCTGTCTGAATTATTGTGACGTTGTCTTTCAATAAATCCGACGTGATCTGTCTGAATTATTGTGAAGTGACCCCTCAATAATTTGGACGTGGTTTGTCTGAATTGTTGGGATCCGTCAATAATTGGAAGATAATTTGCTTGAACTGTTGTGATCTGCCCTCAAAAACTTGATAAGGTTTGTCTAAATTATTACCGCTGCCCCTCAATAATGTGCATGTGTTTTTTTTTTGAATTCTTGCGATTGCATCCCTCAATCATTTGGACGTGGCTTGACCGAACTATTGTGACGTTGTCCCTCAATAGTTGGGAGATGGTTTTTGTGAATTATTGCGCGGGCCATGTCCAAAAAATTAGGAGATGATTTGTCTGAATTATTGTGATGTTGTTCCTCAATAATTGGAAAGTGGTCTGTTTGAATTATTGTGATGTCATCCCTCAATAACTGGGAGGTGGTTTGTCTGATTTATTGTGACGTTGTTCCTTAATAGCTGAGAGATGGTTTGCTTGAATTATTCTGAGTTCATCCCTCAATAACTCCGATGTGGTTTGTCTGCATTATGGTGTGGTTAGCCCTCAGTAATTTTGACAAGGTTTGCCTGAATTCTTGTGACGTTATACCTTAATATCTGCGGCATGTTTTGTCTCAATCTTTGGGAAAGTGCTGGGTCCTCCTGAATGCTTGGCATTAGGAACTCTTGTGAAGTCGTGATCAAAGAAATTTTTAGATGCCTATAGATGTCAAAACTCCGTGCTACGGAAATTATGAATGTGAAGGAAGTAACACGTCACCACATCACCGCATTACCGCACCACCAGCATCACCACATCATCACATCACCAAATCCCGGCATCACCAGACCACCGCAGGTGTCCGTGCTTCTAGGTTCGTGGTTGCTTGTGTTTTCCTAAGGTCTCCGTGCAAGCCGTGTTTTTGAGGTATCCGAGCAGCTTTCTTTCCAGTTGTTGTCCAGGTGACGCTTGACGGAGAGGAATGATGTTTTTTTCGCACAATGCGAGTCTCGGCGGCATGTGGTTCGACTCGGCGTTTGGCCACCAACACGCGCATGGGAGGTGTGTGCAACAGGGGGGTGCCACCGTGTGCGGCGGGGAGGGGCTGCACACTGAAGCACGAAAGGCGACACAAACAAACGGAAAGGATGCCAAGAAGTTCATGAGACGTCAAAACACAAAGGTGTTGAGGAAAGCATGAAAAAAGAGAAGTCAAGAGAAAGTCCGTTTTACGGAGAATATGATCCAGAACAGAGCAAAGAAGTGAAGAGCGCAGGGAAGTGAAGAGTGAAAAGCATACAGAATTGAAAAGAGTAAGGAAGTGAAAAAAATAGGGCAGTGAGAAGCGTGGGGGGATGAAAAAAATAAGAAAGTGAACGGGGTCGGGAAGTGAAGAGAGTAGGGAAGTGAAGAGAGTAGGGACATGGAGAGATCAGGGAAGTGGAGAGAGGGAAGAAGCCAAGAGAGTGGGGAAGTGAGGGGGGTAAGGAAGTGAAGCAGGAAAATGAAGCCAGCAGGGAAATGAGGATAAAATGCCATAGAAAATGTCAGAATAGATGCCAGAAAGGGTGCCAGATAGGATGTCAGAATAGATGCCAGATAGAATGCCAGAATAGAATGTCAGAATAGAATGCCAGAGTAGAATTCAGAAAATATGTGCAATATATGCTTCCAGATGAGATGTCAGAAGCTATGACCAAAAATGTCACGGTGGGGATCACTGAAAGTATTCGATTCTCGGGTAAACGACATGTCTTGATTCTTGTTTTACTACCAGGCGTCAAGTAGACGAGTATGAGTTGTTGGGGCAGTGACGTGGCAAAGCGGCATATCTTTAGCCACGGCATCTTCAGTATACAGGACAGCCAAGTTCGGTTATCTCCACTAGAAATGGAAACGTGTCAAATACTAACTTGCCATATGGCAAAAAAATGAACGTTCATATTGACAGAAAGTTCATGAACCAAGATCGTAAATCTGAGTGTTGAATAAAATTGAATTACATGATGAACCCTTCGGCTCTATTCCGCACCCAACGCCTGGGCGTACTCATGCCAGGGTGATAGGTATGCCTGGCCGGCTTCTGCAGCGTCTCAAAGTTGGGCGGGACCGCGTCGCTCATCAAGCCATTCACGAAGGTGCGCAAATTCACCACACCTGCCGCAAAATACCAGAAGTGTCGCAAGTGGTTGAGGCAGCTGCCCAAAACATGACGCGGACCATGCAGTGATCATTGCCGTGCATCTTTTTTTTGGGAAAACAATCTCAAGAAATGGCATCCTTAAACTGGCATAAAAGCGGTTGAAACCATCTGAATGATGTATGCAATCCAGAACGAAGAAGGGCAGCTTCTATCCCACTCTCCTGGTACACGGCACTTCCTCCACTACCTGTTTATCCACCTTGTCAAATGCTATTTCATCAAGTGGAAATGTTTGCCAAACCATCATCAATGGCGAGGCCCGCCATGAAGTCTTCACACTTTGTCCCAATCATTCAAAAAATGATCTATCTTACACCTGATTCTTGAATCCCAGTTCTTGTTGGTAACTGCCTTTCCTTGATGGCCGGCACTCTGGAGATAGTGGGTATTTGTCCCACCTGCATTTTGTCGATCCAAGTCCCGAAAAGCAGCAGCTGCGCAGTTGGCGTCATACCCCAAGCGCTGCAAGCTTGTCTCGAAGTCATGTCCTCCGGCCCAAGGTGGCTCAAGGTGAGTCAAGGCGACTCTGGGCATCCAGGCTTTATTGGGCAACTACCTTCTCCCTTCAGACTCCCATCCCCCAATAGGACTGTCCACAAGTGGGGCCCACAGATGAACACCGACGTCATACTGAAACAATGTTTCTGCCTGGTTGCTTTTGGTGGCAAGGATTAACTGCGCCCTTCCTTCTTGAGATTCTTGAGTATCTAAGGGCTGAATTGTAGAGCTGGCTTGGCTCCATCTACTGTATTTTCATGCGTTTTGCAAAACGAGAGTCGTTGACAATTTCGCCCCCTGAATCCCCTGCAGACAGCACATCATTGTTTTTGGCGCTGGACAAGGCCCCTGCTGAATTGCCACCATAAACCAAGGAACGACTGAGCTGGCCAGTCTCCGAGCTATCCTAAGCCGGGCAGGAAGGTTACCCAACTGGTGAAGTGGATCACTGCTCATCATTGGAATCGTGGTCATTTGTCTAGATCTGATCCTGGTGTGATCATGGGTTGGGGGAATACTGTCACATTACCATGGAGCTGTCACCTATCCCTTGTTGGAAACGGGGTTTGAATGACCATAGGAGTCCTTGCAAGAATTCCAGAGTTCTCTGGAGTGGAGGCTAGGCAACCCCTGCAAGCTTCGAGATGCAAATGCGATGATACATGATGCTATCGGAGAGTAAATCTCATTATGTTGCCCAAATTAATGATTGTATCCGCCCAGAACATCATCTTCTGAACCCATCTTCAAGGTTCATTCCTGTTTCTTTTGGGGTAGAATGCTCATGAAAGCGTGCAGTTCCCGCCCAATGCCTTGCCCAAATGTCACTGGGTGCGCCAACCAAAGCTGCGAAGGCAGCCTGAAAGGAAATTGTTTGCCATGGTTGCCTGATGTTGCTGGCTCATAATTGAGCATACACAATCGTTATCAATTTGCGCGCAGTTGTGGCAGTTTACGCGGTCCGCAACGAAAATTATTGAAATCATAGGGCCCAGCTTATACAACTTTTTGCAGCAAGTGCTTGGATCAACCCTACGCAAAGATGATCAAAACCCAGGATTCTAATGAATTCCTGGGTTCCTCCCAACAACGTCTCCCCAATGGTTTCTACAATCAAGTCAGCTGTAGCCAACCTGCAGCACACATCAGGCACTGCCAGGCACCTTCAGATTGCCGCAGCGATGCCGCAGGAAGTCCCGCAATTCGGCCTTCACATGGCATCCAGCTGGTAGTAGAACTACCCACCAGGGAAGACCTACATGAAGGACATAATCAGCAATCAAGAAACACAATGACCACATATGTGTAGAATATATATATATATATATATATGGCGGTTGATCTAAATTCCTTTATCTGCAAACGGACATTCTTTGCGGATAGACAAATATTTCGCGAACTCCGTGGTTATCTCTCACAGAGCCCATGCTGGGCAACAACTCCTGTTATGAAGATTCAGTCACCACCTGCCAAATCACACCAAATTATCACGTATAACTTCTTCATAGCCTTGTAAACATGCAGCTAGCATCACGCCCCTTCTCAGGACAGGTAGCTGCTGATTATATAGGCAATTTTTGTTGCAAGGCTTACTGGGCCACTCCCTTCAAAATGCACTTTGGCTTTCGCCCACTCCTTCACAGAACTTTCGCGCAAATACCCCTATCCGCAGACCCCAGCCACCAGCAGGGGGCGCATCAGAGGAAAAGCAAACGCCAGGGGCCTTGGTGTTCGGCTCTCGCAAAGCCTCACTTTTGGAAGCTTGGCTGCTGCATTTGGAGCTTGCTTTTTGAAACTTCAGAAGGCAACGTTAGGCAGTACGAGCGGCAGGTGCAAGGATGCGCTTCAAGACCGTAGTATTTGGCTGTAGCGAAGCCTCACCTTCGGAAGCTTGGCTGCTACCTATGAAGGGAAAGGTAAATGTGCAGTACCATTCTCCTGCCGGACCCCCGGGCGGCAGGAGGTGGTAGCCCTTAACAAGCTGTAGTGTATACAATGATAATGATTCATAATATCCAGCTTTCGCGAAACTTTGGCGAATAAAAACATTTCTTTCGCAAACTCGCAAAAAACTTTCGCGAGGGTTCCCAGCATAACATGAACGGCCTTCGCAGTTAAAGCTCTTTACAAGGACCTGTAGATCGATCACCATATGCATTGTATACATATCCAACAAAATAACAACATATACTCCCATTGTGCATGTACGTACTAACAGACCAGATATTACAAGGCGCTTTCCATCAGCACATGGGTCTGTATGACAGCAAGTACCACGAACCGACATCCGGGGGAACATATTTCATGACGATAAAATAAGATGTAGCCTCGAACCATGAGTTGATACCCGCATGTAACCCGTAGAAATCTCGAAACAACCATAAATGACATAGGTATGCATGTTTTTGACAGGCTATTGGAAGTCTAGGAGCAGGTCAAAAGGTTACTTTGCTTGTCATGAGTTCCACCGCCCTGACTGAACTGAACTGATCATCCCAGCAGGTCCGGAACACCTTTGCTTCCACCATGGCAGGTTGGAATGGTTGGAACAGCTGAAAACTAATGTTTCCGATGATACTTGCAGGATGCCGTGTCGAGGGTTGAGTTGACATATACAGAAACGCTCTGTGGATATGGAGGTTTGCCTTTGCAGAGCATACTCATAGGGTTTCGAACCTATCACCGAAGGTGAAAGCTGGTGGAACCGCAATTCCCCAACTACCACTGCCAAGATTCAGTCCGCTTTAGGTTGGAGACCTTTGGAGGCCTTTGCTGGATTTTTGTCGGATTTTTTCGTTGGATGTTTTTCGCTCTACCTTTGTCTTCACACCTTTGCGATACCTTTGCCAGGTCGGCAGCTCGAGCCCCCAACAGCTGGAACCGAATAGACCTTCTGCTAGGATGCTTAGTTACCCATGGAAGGTTTCTTGCACTCCACCGCCAAGTAGAAACCCAAGCAGGAACCCAAGCAGGAACAAGTGAACGTCAAGAAATGCTGTATCCTATTCTATTACTGTGGTTGTGATATAAGAAACAAAGGCCCAAATCAAACTAAAGTTAAAGGTCGCCGTTTTAGTTATGAACAGCTGCTCTGTCAATAAATAAAAGCCGCCTGTCGCAAATTCAACCCTCGTCAATAACCAACTGCACCCATCTCCTGTGCTCTGGAACCAGGAACTGTCTACAGATTGCCTCAGGCGCATCGGGGAATGCAATTAAAGACATTTCTGCCATAGGCATGTATGTACGTACGTACGGATGGATGGATGGATGCGTGCATGCATGCTTATATAAATGCATATGAAAACATACGAATGAATTATTGCC
The DNA here is from genome assembly GCA_947184155.2 of Cladocopium goreaui. Taxonomy (NCBI): domain Eukaryota; class Dinophyceae; order Suessiales; family Symbiodiniaceae; genus Cladocopium; species Cladocopium goreaui. The sequence continues at coordinate 55,082 of CAMXCT020000091.1, forward strand.
AAAAGCTACCTTTCATTGTTGACACACCTGTCCGGCGCCGAATTTTCAAACTAAAAAAATGCAGCATCCGTTTGTTGGAAAGATTCAGAGAGGCCGAAGCGGATCCTGGGTCTATGCGTCCCTCTCGACCTTCTTGGGCTCGCGGCACCGCAGGGACGGCGAGCTGCTCTGTCAGGCGCTGTCCTAATGGTCAGCAGCTCATAGCTTCTGCGAAATGGTGCTACAAATATATATATATTGCAAATACGGCCAAGAATTGGGGCTGTCTGACCGCTCTTGCCAAGTTCATTTGTTTTTCGTGGAATATTCCTTGGTGACCCAATGTTTTGTGGCGGTATCAGGAGTGGATACCCGAACCACTGCTGAGCTGGACTTCTTCTTTTCCTGCGCAATAGATGGTTACACAATGTTACACATCAATATTGCTCACATGTGCTAAAATCAATCCATATCAATGCATAAACCTTCGTTCTTTACATTCCTTTACCATGGTCTCCTCAGTTTCAGTTTCGGGAACCCTGGAATCCATCGCGGTTTCAGCTCCTGCCAGCGTCAGCTCTTCCGTGATGTTCCCCTGCTGTGATAAGCAGATGTCGGAGATGTGAGGATGCTGGACACGCGTGGCGATATGACCAAGACACACATCATTTAAGCAAAGCCTGTATGATGCAATATGAATGGACATGATATGATTGACATAGAATAATAATATATTCCGAAGATTCATTCTGATGACGAAGAAGAAGAAAAAGAAGACACGTATTAATAAGAAGTAGAAGAAGAACATAATGCTGAACATCATCATGCCAAAGAAGAAACATGATGATGATGACGGCGTTAATAGTGAGCAAAGCAATCAGAATGAGACTGTGATAGTGCCAACTGCTCACAGTGATGAGAACCACAAAAGTCATGACCATAGTCATGACGATACTCATGATAGCGATGGTAGTTGTTGACGACAATGATCATGGTGACGATGAACATGTCAAGGACAAACAAGAACAACATCATAACAGTAGGAAAAACATGAAGATGATGATAGTGATGATGATGATGATGATGATGATGCTTCTGTTGCTGCTGCTGATGATGATCATGGTGATGATTATTATTGATTATTATGGCATATATATATCATGTATAAAAAATAAATAAATAAATAATATATATATATATACTATACTATATTATGATTATATTATGATTTTGACTTTGATACTTATGAGGATGAACAACATGTTGAGGGCCCAGCTACTTGCAAGAAAGAGCGCTCATGGATGAGACGCAGCCAAGTGGGATTGCCTTTCAGTTTTCATGGGGTCCTGGGGTCCGTCGCTGCTCACATCACAACTGCAGTGCGCTCTTGCATAAGCCGCTTCCATCTGCGAACCTCTGCGCCCAGAAGTTTCAGTGCCTGCAGCGCGTTTGACACGTTTCGGGCAGAAAGCGGATTCTTACAAATGGGCGAACCTTCAAACTCACAAATCACCACAGGCTGGACCTTTTGCGTACCAAAAGTGTTGAAGCCAAAAAAAGCTTGAGACACCTGCGGCCTATCTGGAAAATCCACACATGTTCAGCTTTTCCTACAATTACAAGCCGCATTGGCCTTGTCTGAAAAGGCATGAAACACATATTAACTTTATAATTTTTAGGATGAACCCATAAGGACATAGGAAGGGGATCGGATCAACAACGCTATGGGAATGTGTGTGAAACCTGGGCGCCTTGGCAAAGATCCGGTAAAGCCTACCTGGCTTTATGCTTTGAGTGCTTAGTTTTGACTCATCACCAACACACTGCTGGCCGCCCGGCTATGTGAAATATTCTGAAATCCTGTATGTCCCGGTGCGCCTGTTTGTAGCTGTAGCCGCTGGCCATGTGATAGGACAGCATCTGCTGCGCCTGTCAATGCTCTGAAGTCTGGCGTAATGGTGGTCCTACTTCTTCCTTGACCTTCTCAGAAAACCATACGTGTGGATTTTCAACTTCAATCAGAGCGGGTGGAAATCCCATATCTAGCCAACCTTTATTTCTTGAAGGGGTATTCATGCTTGCAACCTCCAGCAAAAGGGCATGGCACCAAATTCAAATACCAATGGAGCTACAAATTTATTCAATGTGCTGATAATTATGGGGTAAATTAGTTACTTGGAGCTGATCTTTCTTGTAGGCCAAGCGCCTCAAATCATATAGATGAACGCTCGAATGTGAACCAAAAGATACAAATTTTGAGACTGAACCTTCTCCTGCCCGACTTTCCCATACTCCAGACTTCAGGCCCCGCCTCCGCCCCTGCAGAAATTGCATGGGCGGTTGCCACTTGGAGACCCTGGAAAGCCTGCAAAAGGGAGACGGTCAAAGGACTAAGACAACCTCTCAGTCCATGACCCTTCCAAGTCTTTGCGGATCTTTGTTGCAATTCATGCAATTTCAGAATGGTGCATTAACGTTCAAGGGACCCGCTGATGGTTGCTTCATAACCCCACTTCATGGTCCAAGTCCTCATAGTCATGGATTTCCAGCAATAATCTTTCAAGGGACGTTGCCATGTCCTCATTCTTGAGGGGTTAAATTATTAGTTATACTTTTTATCCATATTAAATCTAGGCTGGTTTCAGCCAAAACAGTTGGAAGTCGACAAGAACATACAATGTATCCTCGTGCCTCTTGCTGTCCCTTGAAAAGCAACTTGAGAGGCATTTATATAGTCTGTTATTCCCCGTTGCGCGATTTTGGGCGGTCTTGCAGACAGGTTGAAAAAGCATGACCATCGCCAATGTTTCGGCGTCGTTAGGAGTTGTTCGGTTCATATAAAGGACCATAGACCCCCAACCATCGCAACCATCGCTGCATCGCTCTTTTGGAGGCGCAAGGTGTCTGGTTTATATCCTTGGTGTTGGGATGTGCAGCTGTACCCGTGGGTTTGTAATTTCCAGCTCCCTCTTCAAACCCCGCTTCCTGGGCATCTCGATATGCGCTGAAGGCAGGCCCACCTGCACAACATTGTGGAAAGGGAGAGATCCTTCACGGTACGCCCCTGCAATTGAAGCTATGGGACTATGGGAAATAGTGTTGTGTCTGATCCAAAATGGAGACATGTTACATTTTGCATTTCAACACCCCCAGTCAGCTAGCGAAGTAGAATTTTCACGTTTCCCATCAAATCCGTTGTTTTTTTTGCCCATGTGGCATCAAGGCCGCATGAAGGAATTCTTCATGAAACATGCAATGGTTGTTGCCCACGCCACCATTTTGGGTTGGTACCGCTTCCATACTTGATCTTTAATATAGCGACAGTTGGTCGAATATGGGGCCTCATATCCTTCGATTGGGTTTCAAATTCCCAGATGTCCCTTCTGCGGCCTTCAAAATCGTCCATGATCCGGCTTCTCACTAGCTGCCTGCGGTGGGATCGGACCGGAGAGCCTAACATACAATCACGGCCCCCTACCACTTACCGGCATGAGTCAGCCAGGGAAACATGCAGATCTGGCTAGTCGAAATCGCTGGCCATCATTGTGTTGGAGCATGATCGAAAGAAGTAGTGCTGGGTGACGACAAGGTGCACAAACGTAAAGATGCTGGTGGGGTCCCACCTCGCATGTATTGGGACAAATGTAATGCCATTTGGGCCATTTGTGAATTGGAATGGGTAAACATCTGTGAAAAACTGGGCCCAAGCCGCAGGATCTCGGGCCATTTCCCACCAGGCCTTGAAGAATCTTGGAGCTGTTGAAAATGCCAGAAGGCCTAACAGTAGACACGAGATGGCTACCCCTCTTCTGGATGAATGCCGGAGTCACCGAGGTCACCAGTTGGGGCCTGAAACATCGAAAATCTAGTTGGGGCAAGGGACGCACCTTACACTTCACATGTTGTGAACATCCAAACTTAAGTCGATAACAACACTGCTGTCTATTTACGGACTTTGTTGGAACTTGCACATTGGCAAGGACGCATGCTTTCCAAACATATTCTGATTTCCACATTCTCAGCGAAACCGTCATTGATTTGGGTATTGGAAACGTCTTGGCCGTGATGCAAGTGCACTCGAACACAAAGCTGCAATAGGTTCCGGATGGTCGCAACATGTCACAACGGGAGACATGACATGGCCCTCCACATCCTCCACAAAGTACGCCCTTGGTAATTTGGTGCTGTAGATCCAACTACCATACCCATCCTGATGTAGACAAGAGATGACAAGAGTGTAGTCCAACTTTGATTTATATGAATATTTCAATGCTTTTGAAGCCATTTCAAAATCGTTTGCTGTTTGGTGGTGGCCCAAAAACTGTTCATCCAACTGCCTGGCAGTTGTACATCCCGCCTGTCGCAAAGCCTTTGCCGAGACCCGCGGCAAGCGCTCCCTCGGTCACAAAGACATCTACGCCTAAAGCCCTACCAGTCCTATGGGCTTGATTTTTCCCTGGAGCTATATTGATACAGGAGCGATGTATGATATATCTATCACTATGCTGTTGATTGTCAGAGTGTCGTAAGCATTCTTAGGGGCGAGGCTCCGACATACAGATCTGGACAAAGCGTTTCACGGCCCCGCCCGGCAGTTTCAAAATCCTTGGCCTGCATGTTCTGAATTTGAATTTGATTGGCCCACCACAAATAGCCAAAGCCTATGGGTTCTTGTGAGAACCCGGTGCGCCCCACATTCAATCAATCGACCAGGGGCATGAAATCCTGAGTCAACATCCAGCAGACGATGCTGGTTCACCCCTCACACTGCTCGGCAATATAAACATTCCTATGAATGTTGGTTAACCCCCCCCAATCATCAAAAACCTCATGGCAGGCTGTGCACCCCAGCGCAGTGTCCACCACTAAAGCCTTCGCCTGATGAGATGAACAGACGTGATGGAAACCAACGCAGCAAATTGCAATGGACAGATCTACCATAAACATCTGTAAGCCCACGCAGATCCACAAAACATACATAGGGTGTGCAACCAGACATGTAAATCCCTTGGGCATGGTGTAGCCGGGAAAAATTAAGGGTAGCAATGCAACGGTGCGCAAGTTTCCTATATTTCTCCGCCCTTCAAATGATTGATTCTTAGTGTCAACATATTTCAGCCAATTCCAAGAACGCGGGGCGGCCATCTTGAAAACCTCATGATAGTCAGTTTGGTTTCTTCCCTACCAAAAATTGAATGTCTAACAGAGATGATACAGAGATGATGGGTCCAAAGCAATATAAAAAGCTCAAGCAGCTGCGTGTGTCTTATAAAGTTTGCACCCCCATTCAATTATTTTCCACAAAGAAAAGATAATCAGACGATACAAGTACCATCTTTCCAAAACCCTGGGCAAAACCCCTGTCCATCGATAAAGGAACCCTTCAAGCATCCCTCCAGCATCATGCCCACCTCGGCTAGGTCCATCCCCTGGAAGAAAAGGACTTCCTTGGTGAAATGGGAGCGCGCGTGGTGATATCAGCGATATCAATGGCGCATTCTTTGGGGATGTGTCAGTTCTGTTCGGGCCTCAAAATGGGATGGTGTAAGACTAAAAGCCGAACCAAAACCTGTGATTCGGAGGATCTGGAATTTTGACCCAAGCTCATCGGCATCAATCTCTGTTTGCCTGTCTGGGTTAGTCTATCTCTGTAATGTCTTTTTTCCGGTTTCTCTACACAGCTACCTGCTCATGGCCCTGCATGGCATCAATGGAAGACTGCTCCCCAAGCTGGTCAAGCCTAAACAAACCCCACTATTCACAGCTTTACTGGCGAAACAGGAAGGTTGAGGGATCCAATAATTTTCAAAACCCTATTGCCCCGTTGCTGCGGAATTCCACTTCGCACCAGGGCCTCACACCGCCAAAGGCGCCAAATTCTCGTCCTCATCCAATGTGGAGACCTGTGACTTGGCACATATCGAAGTCCAAGAAAAGGCCATTGGCACGAATATGAAAAGCTGAATTGAAGGTCATTTTGGCCTGATAAGTGGGATAAGGCTGGATACACATGTTTAGAACATGGATAAAGCATGGAAAGAAAAAACATACATATAACGGTATCAACGGTATCTGATAAATCTGCCTTTTTTCCTTGCTTGGTTCTGGTCATCGGGGCTGCACCTCCACGGCGGCCAAGGCTGCCTCTGAGCCTGGGCGATTGGATGGTGGAATGATTGGTGAGTGGTGAGTGATGGTGAGTGATGGACGAAGGATAATAAATACAGACTAAGTAGATGATACATCATGATACTGTATATAGATGTATATGGAAGGGTGAGGGAGCACGCATAGTTGTTCTTGCCGTTGATGGGGTTCATGGTGCTGATGGTGGTGCCTGTCATTATCATCATTGCTCTTCTCATTAAGATAGTGTGATGGTGCTGGTGATGATTGTGATAATTAAGCATCCCATCTTTCGTGCTCTGCTGTGATGAGTTTTGTCGCTTTGAGGCTAGGCCATGAACAGCATATAATCAAACAGGAGACTTTCAGGTAACGTACTGTAATTTCTGCGGTCTTCTTCAAATGCATGAGTCGAACATTAACCAGTAAACCTGGGGTCGATATTTCAGAGTGAGTTGCTGAAAGCGACACAGTCATGGAACTGTGCCAAAGGATGGCGGCATACATACACACCTACCTACCTACCTACCTATCAATCAATCAATACATCAATCAATCTATCAATCTATCAACCTATCAACCTATCAATCTATCAATCTATCAATCTAGCAATCTATCAATCTATCAATCTATCAATCTATCAATCTATCAATCTATCAATCTATCAATCAATCAATCAATCAATCTATCTATCTACCTATCTACCTACACACTATATCCAGAACAAGTGCGGGTCGATATGTATCCATATCTCGCCAAACCAACAAATACCTGCAGGCAATACAATTCCAATCCTGCTCGCAACTGAAATTACTACTTGGCTGAGCTTCCCAGCGATTGAGGCCTTGCAAAGCCGCCACGCTGTAGGCAGCATAGGCAACCTGGCAGGGTCCCAAGCACCAAGACATCTACGCGCCGATGGACAATGATGGATACAAGAGGACGTCGGCGAAAGTTGTGAGGATCAAGTGTGTTTGATTTATTATTATTCTGATATGGCAGTTGTCAATTCAGTGGCTTGCATAAACAGCTTCCCGCATAACGGGCCAACAGCAAAAACAGGCATAACTGCTAAGTCCAAGTTGGCTGTTCCCACGGCTTCAAAAATCCGATCCACCTGCTGGGATGAACCCTGAAGTTTACGTCCAGATCAATAGCATGGTAAATGCATGGTATGTATGTGTTGTGTGTGTATGTATATGTATGTATATATATATATATATATTACAGGTACACATCTCCCAACAACCCCCACTTCCAATGATTTTCAATTTCGGCCCCACTGAGCAGAGTAAAGGGATAGTCTCCCGCCTGCTGGGGCGTCAGCTTGGCTTCACCTTGGTATGGAATCATTGAAGACATTGGGGTTATTTTGAGATATTATCATTACCCGCCAAAACAGGATGGTCGGTGTCATGACAGCAATTGCCAATCTGTGCTTCCCCAGTTTTTGTATATTGAACCATTCCCAAATCCGTCAGTTTCAAGGCCACCCCAATGTCCAAACTTCGAAGTCAGCCAAGTGCAAAAACACTGGAGAGGTGATTCAATTTGAAACCCCCTTTGACCCGAACCTTCTTTCTTCCCACCACCTGTGTGCATCTCTTTCTCCCAAACATGCACCAAACATCAGTGGTCAGAAGTAATGGCCCATGCATGTCCCAATCTCCTCCAAGTCTTGGCCGGCGTTAGACACGCCTTATTATCCCTGCGAACCAAAGACCTCGTTAAACTTGATCGTTTCAATGAACATGTTTTACTTGCAAAAGAACGTACTTTACTTGAGCTAATTTTGACCAAAGCTCCGTTGATGCAGTGGACAAATGCGTTTTATCGACCGATCACTGCAAATCATTCTCCCAACTGGTTGAGTTCCAGGGCTCTTGGTATCAATTTATATCAATTTTATTGTTTGCAATCGCCCTTTACAGCTGCCCACAGCCCGTGAACGTCCCGTCAACAACCCGAAACAAGCCGTGAAACACCCTTGAACCATCTGTGAACGACCCGTGAACCACCTGTGAACCACCCGGGAACCACCCGTGAGCCACCCGTGAACCACCCGTGAACCACCCGTGAACCACCCGTGAGACCAGTGTGTTAGAGACACAAAAAACTGGGTCAGAGACCCGAAAAACTGATTTTGTACCGTGAGCGACCCGTGAAACACCCGTGAAGCACCCGTGAAGCATCCGTGAAGCACCCGTGAATGATCCGGGGACGCTCAATGAACATGCATGAACGGGCAAATGGTTTCCATCTTTTTGCAGGTTCCCAATATCAAATGCAGTCTGTCATAGCACTATATGCATGTCTCTATGAACCAAGTCTCTCTCAAGATAGATTCAAAACAGTGATGTTGCTGAAGTGTTGACAGCAAGTGGTTAGAAGGATTTAGAAATGTGATTGGAGAGCGCAATTTCAAATGATCAAGTTAAACTTGTTCTTAACCAATGTGGACAGGTTAAACTGGTCTTTCGGGTTTGTAGGGTATAATATATATATATCTTAATCTGTCTGATGCTTATTTGGGTGCAACCCCGCGGGGCTTATGCATCATTGTTACGATCCACCTCCATCTACTCTATGAGGACTTTTCAAAAAATAGACCCTGAATTCTGATGTTTTCTGGTAAAGAACTGTTACCCAGTTTGGACCCTTGGATCCACCACCTCAGTTTCCCCACGCCGGCTGATGATCTCCAATACCGCCGCCAGGACATCGGATCGGTTTGTGGGGGTTAAGGCCTGGCTGATGGCGAACCAAACGCGGGTGAAAAAAGGGAAGCCACACAGCTGGTTGGATTTTGGGAAAGAAGGGATTTGAGCTCCAAAACATGTTTCAGCAGGAAAACGCAGGTATATCAATGGCGTTCAATAGCAATATAATGTACAATGGACACTAAATTTGCCAAGGCAAAAAAACACATTTAAAAGAAAAACATGAAGATACCACGGGCCACGCGAAAGAACATGACCATGGAATTGAAGTAAGAAAGATAGGTATTTTACGAACATCATGGAGCACATGACATCCTGGAAAAGTATTGTTTTTTTTTTTTCTCTCTCTCTCTCTAATCCATGCACAAAATGATGGTCGGGATCGGAAGACATTGCCATCTCAGAAATGCCCCATGTTCTTTCTTTAAAAACCTGCAATTCTGTGTGAAGATCCACTTTTCTCTCAACTGCCATGCAGGCACTAGACTTACCAAGCTGGAAATCTTCAGGTGATTCACTTTTTCCTTCAGCTGACCTTTCATCTTGCGCCTTTGGCGCGGGGCTACAGTGATTCTTTGGTCCCACTTGGGCGCCGATCTTCCAAGGATGTCTTGCATTAAGGTGATCCACAGCAAACCCGGGCCCGGGCCGGAGTTGCCTTGGCGGGAAGTAGGAAGCAACCAGACACCAAGGACTTTGACCCTCAAATAATCGGAGCACAAGCACCCCATAGTAGAATATATATATATATATATAATACAATGTGTATATATATAGGGCGGAAGCTGGGGGTTCCCCGGAAGCCAATTGCAATTTAATTGTATGGATATGGAAAATGTTGATTTTATACTGTGTTTTACAGTGTTTTTTGCCTTCCCTTGAAAGTGTTCCATCACTGAAAGTATCAATGTCGGCGCGGATAAACTCGGAGTTTGTCCGCGCAGACAAATGATAAATTTACATCTTCCATGGATGGCCAAAAATGCGTTCAACATTTTTCCCATTGGAATTGCGGTTTCATACATTTTTTCAGTTTTTGTTGATAAGTACAAAATGTCATAATCCACTGGAGAACCATGGACGAAATGAACATCACATATTTTTCATCTTCGCTTTCCCAAACCTTTTTTTTGGCATGGCGATGGAAAATGTTGTTTTTACACTGTGTTTTACAGTGTTTTATGTTTTTCTCTGAAATGGTTTGATCAATCGAACTTTCATTTTCATCGCGGAAGAACTTGACGTTTGTCCGTGCTGAAACAGGAAAATTTACATCTCCCATGGATGACTAAAGATGTGTGGAACATGCTAACCATTTGAAGTGCGGTTTCGTTTATTTTGGTCGTTCTGTTCAGTAGTAGAAACACGTATTACACCCCCCCCCACCCCCTTCTGTATAACGAATAACTTGAAACGTAGCAACATCTTCCAACCAAGCAACATCTTCCAGGATTCAACATCATCCAACGCACTTCACATGACGTTATTACCCCCCCCCCCACCCCCCCCACCCCCCTTTTGTAAACAACAACGAAACTTGAAACGTAGCAACATCTTCCAACCAAGCAACATCTTCCAGGATTCAACATCATCCAACGCACTTCACATGACGTTATTACCCCCCCCCCCACCCCCCCCATCTGTATACAAGAACGACCTTTCTGGTATAGCATCAAGACTGAGGGTTCCTCGAAGCTCCGGGGAACCCCCAGCCTTGAGCCTATATATATATAATGTGTATATATAATATCATACAATATAATATTTATATATATATAATATATATATATATATGTATAATATATATATATGCATATATATAATATATGTATAATATATATATACCTCGCTAATAAATCGATCCTTGATCAAAATAACTACAATGTATTACAATCAAGCAACTGGAACAAACTGTCGTACAATTCTTCACAACGAAAAGATGAGCAGCGTGGGACACAATAACGGTAAGTGTAGCCAAACCTACACACCAATGTCACTAAAGATACTAAAAAAAACAAGGATCGTGACTTTCCAAACAATTCCCAACTATCAAACTCAACAGTTGGCAGTTCACCCGGTCAATGTTTTGTTGATGGGATTTATGACCCAAACTGTTCGCTGAGGCAAACATATCATTCCATCAACGGTAGGCAGCTCCCAAGTGGCCATTCTAGCAGCAAAAGCAGCTTCCAACCCATCTTTTTGTTACATGATTTGTTGGGAAGATCCTGTATTTGGAGCACCTGCCATCATCACCGGACTGGTCCGCGGGACAACCCCCCGCGGCGAAAGGAAGTTGCAACTCCACCTTCAGGCAGGAACCCCAATGCTTGAAGGGCTGAGCAACAAAGGCAAAACACTTAGAAGATGTTGCTAAAATTGATAGATGAACATATGTACATGAAAGTATGAAACAAAGAAATCATCGCAAACATGCCAAAGAGGCAGACATGGCAACACCCTAAATCAGGAACAAGAGAGCAAAAGCCAACATTCGTGCAGCAAACAAAGAACAAAAAGGATTGCATAGGACTGTTCTCGGTACCGACCCGAAAGAACCCCACGATATTGGGCGCCTATCATCAAACCAGCTATTTCGGCCAGCAGATGTACATAGAATATGCATGTGCACGCGCAGACACACATATATCGATAATTATCTATATCTATCTGCACAAAAAAAATCTACACATAGCAAACCGCATCGAATGAATGGTTGGTAGTAGGTCCATTCTAGTGCTCTATGAATGGCTGAACACGTGGCCCACTTTTTAGATGGAATGTGTCAATTTAACACGATTTGCTTCATGCTTGGGACCTTTTTGGCGCGCGCATGCGGTGCGCAGGGAGGAAACATGGCCAGGACCCCTTTTACCTTGAGGACCCCTTTCAAAGGAAATCTTGTTCAATGTGTGAAGCCGCAATTCACTCCCAAGATATGCCTCTACATGCTTCCCAATTGCTGGATGCAGCGGCCTGGTTGTGGCCAAGCTTGCCCAGCAGCTCGTCACCATGACTCAGCTTGTCGTCAAAAATCCCTTTACCTTGGCTACCGAAGGCTCCACAGCGCAAGGGTCTACGGGCAGAAGTATCAACGCCAAGTAGATGGCCGCAATTATAATTTTCTTCATGGCTTTCATAATTTGACAGAATTTGACAGGGCCAAACAACAGCAGCCAGTAACATGAAACAAGTCTTTGTACGCTTGGGTGTTCTTGAATATTGATCCTGTATGCTCACTCCATCTGCGGCCAAACTTGTGGGGTCAAGCGTTCACCATTTTTGTAGGAAGGCACTTTTGGTCAGACCCCTCTGGAAACAACCTAAGGTTCCACCATTTCGGGCTGATTGAAGCACCTGTCCCGTGGGAAATGACCAACCGCCCACCAGCCTGTTGGTTGAACTAAGTTCCAATTGCAAATGATATCAACACATGGAACCCAAACCGGTCTTTCAATTTAAGTGGCATTGCGCAAGAAATGTGTGACCATCAAGGCATGTTGTGAATCTTTTGTTGGCCTGTGTAATGTTGTACTCGGATGTACTTGGCATTTTCGAAGGTCCAGGGCTATTCTTTGCTTTCCTGCTCTGTCAAGATTTTGATACTTTTTTTGTGTTTGCTCCCTTTGTCAAAGTTTTAGGGCTTCCTTTTTTTGGTTTCTCAGCATTTTTGTCTTTCCATGTTGCACTTATCTTGTGTCCAATTCTCGCATTTAACAAGGTGGCAGAAAGGAAATGACGGCAACAGGAAGCAAGAGTATAGCAGACAATGAAAGCTAAAGAATTTCAGGGTGCGGGAAGGCATAGAAAAGCAAGAACCGGAGCCAGAGGAAAAGACCGGGTTGCTGTCAATCTGAAAATGGCAAGTTCAACATGAATTATAAAGAACCATATTCTCAACATTTCTCAGCCCATTTTTTTGAGACCAAACTTAGATTTTCCGGGGGTTATCATAGTATCCATATGTATCGGTCCCAACTCATGTTGACTTCGGGGTTTCAAGCTGTCTTATGTGCGACATGGTATGCCCATCCGGTCCAGGGGCGCTCCATGGAGGTAATGGTCATGCGAAAGTCAGAGCCATCCATCTGTACTGTGCCTGCTAATTATGCATTCGGCTGGGATACCTACCCTTCAGCAATCTTGGTTTATGGTGTATATATTTGTATGTATATATATATATAGATACATTCTATATACAGTACATGTAATGTATTGATTTATTCTTGCTTTTTCCTGTGGAAGATAAGGGGATTCGGGGTTCCATTGCTAGGGTTGTTTACCAAAAGTTGGAAATTGGATGCTGTGGCTATCGGCAATCATCACAAAGGGGTGTTCAAGCAGCAACCATGCGGGATTGGATTAACTGGAACAAGGGCTTCTAGAACAACCCATGGGCATGGACCAAAGTGAACCGCCCCACAAAAACCACACATTCGCCGGGCATTTGCTGTGAAAACCACCATCTTTCCAGCTCAAATCACCCCCAACTTCTCATGTCCTGGCAACATCTGGCAACATCTGGCAAAAAATATCCAAAATCCGTTGCTTCTCATATCTTCTCATCAGTTTGCGGTTCCGTCACCCGTCTGGGTGGTCTTTCCAAACCTGCCTCGGTAGCAATGATCCCACGCCTTGGCTAACGTTGAACAGGTGCTTAAAATTGCTTAAACATCAGACCTCATCAAACCTCAAAATGCGTCCGCAATGTTGTGGCCCTCCTGTTTCCTGAATATGTTGGTTTGTATTGGGTATGCGTCGGTTCATGAGGACGTATTCCAAATCTGTCTTCTTCATGTGGGGATGTGATGAAGCAATGATGGATCTGTGGAATCTGTGGTCGCTGTGATTTGCCATGCACAGGCAGATCGGCATTTTTGATTACCCCTCGAATTCTGCCACTGGTCAGTCATCACGATTGTTAACTGCTTTCATGGGGGTGACCCCCGTCGTGGGAGTGACGGGCCAGGCAGGATTGCCAAACAGTCACATTCAACTTTGATGGCTTCTACCACTAAGATTTTGATGATTGGTTGACAAACTTATTTTGAGGGGTTGTATCCCCGCATATCCCCGCTTCACTACCAACTGACATTTTCCCCTCAAATTTTGCGTTGCCAAGTCTCCGCTCGGTTCTCATAAGGATCGTAGTCCTCGTCTTCATCATCCTCAGTATCGGTGGCCTGCTGGGCCTGCTGGGCCTGCTCGCCAACACAGTCAACACGTGGCCCAACAAAATGGCCATCCCGAGATAGCTGCATGATTGAGGGCTTGGCTGTCTCCCATCTAATGACATTGAGTACAACCATTGATCAGAGGGAGGGGTTTGATTGAGCAGCCAAACAAAATGCATAGCAACATGCCCATAAATATAAATGCATAGATACTTGATGTTACTTGTATTCCCCTGTAGCTTGGCCAAGTGTCTTAGATTGTGGATGGCCCAGTGGGCAAATAACCAGCGGATTCCAGCGACCATTCCCAGGTTCACTCAAGTCAAGGGCGAATCGCCATTTTCAGCTCGATTAGAAACGCTACCATTTCTGGTTCAGCCCCCATTTTTATCGGTAAAGCCTGTTGAGGCTTCGTGCAGAAACTGTCGCCCAAGCACAGAGGTGATCTCTGATTCCTCCATCGTGATTGTGAAATCACCTGGGTCACGAATCAATTATCAATCAAAGGTCTTTTTGGTGGTGTCCCTTTGAGCTTTAAGCCAGTGGAAGCCAGACCAGATCTACACAGCATTAGAGCAAACTGTAAAGTTTCATGACTATCTTCCAGGTTTCGGTCCGAAACCTCCTGTGATTTCAGAAAGACACGTTTGTGTTCGTTTTGGGCCACTCAATGATATTGGGACATTTGGATACATTTGGATATATTTGGCTGATTTGAAAATCCAACATAACCCAAAGGATTTTGGCGCAAAATGTGGTGGTTACTTCAGATATCTGCACCCCGGCCTGCTATACCATAAGATCCATGAGCTTCCTACCACTTTTTTTGATGATACAATTTGCTGGGTTTCTGCTGTTAAAGTTGTGGGAATCGTTTTTTGGGTCAGTTGAGTCTCGCTTTTGGTTGCTTCATCCAAATTCTTGGGTTGGTTCACTCCTATGGTCGGTTGGCTCATTTCCCACCAGGTGGCCATGGTCAGTAAAATCTGCCGAGGCAATGATCCAGGTGTTGTCGGCCGCGGGCCCGTGACCAACTTCACCTCCGCAAAAATTTCGATTGGTCGATTGCTTGATAGGTAACCATTGGAACCATTCCAATTCATGATGAATGATGAATCAGGCACACAGATCCCCACGGATAAAGCTATCATTGGTGTTGGAGTTGAACCTTCAATTTTGGGGTAGAAATCAATTTGAGCAGTTTCCTGAAACATGCCAGCTGTCAACGCATCGTTTGATTTGGTCTTGGGTCCAAAATGGGGATGTTGTCCAACAAGCAACCCTGGAGATATGAAGTGACGTAAATAGGAAGATGAAACAAAGGAAAGGTGGGATTCAATCCGTGGGCTTGGGGATCGGGCCAACGGGCCAACACAAATGGAGCGGTGATTTCCCAAATCCATCCCAAATAGTTAGAATCAGCAGGCTCAGTTGCCTTGATTCCGAACAACTGAAAAGAAATTGGGTCCAGGATCAATGCTCACTCTCGGTAGGCTTCCAAAAGATGATGTTTAGTATTTTGCAAAATAAAGAAAAGTAGTTTGGTTCCAGTCAAGACTGGAACTATTTTGGCTAAGCCTGCAGCCGGCCAAGTCTGGGCGGAGCCAACCGAATGACACTGGGATGGCTTGCGGCCAAAGATCTTATTTCGGATTTGTAGATCCCACAAGGGGCCAGAGACACGATCAAGGACAACTGGTCCTTATATGAGCGTCTCCAAAACAAGAAAAGCTTGGACCAAAGGCCATTCACATTTTGACCTTCTAAACTCCAGATAGGAATCTACCGTTAACACAAATCATTGCATCATCTAGTTACTCACCAAACAATCCTTTGATTGGGTCCAAACCCCAAAACACCATGAACATAAACAACATGAACACGCTTGTTCCACCATGTCCACATTTCTCAGCTTCAAAATCAGCCTCTGAAACCAGCCCAAGGACTGAAATCCTGTCGAGCATCGCCATCCTTTGGGCCTGCAGGATCTGATAGGTGTAGATCGTCAGGTAACACCTTGAGCATTTGACTTTTGGTTCGGTTTCCAGTCAGGTTACGTTAGGAGGGCAACTTAGATTGTTACCCGCCCAAGTACGCTATTCTAAGAGAACATTTCATCCTGCGGCAGAAAAGGGAAGACAATGTGGTCTTGGTCCCTGTCACTCGATGCGTACAGTAAGTGGTATGATCATCATGCCAAACATCAGCATCCAAATCCAGGTAGCTTTTTATCATATATTTCACCTTTATGAAATAATAGGATCTGTCATCCGTGGCCTCAGCAAGGAATCTGAAGTGGCTAGCAGCAGTGGTGATTGCACATCCCATAGTGCCAGCAACTTCTGAACCACTTTTCCCGATCATGTCTGGGTTTTGCATGGTTTCACCATGGCTGTGCCATGTTAAACCGGTTCTTATATCATGGCACATCATACCAGGAACCCGGGTGAACCCGGTATATTAATCGTTTGCTTTATAAACGACAGTGCTTCTGCTCCCAGAAACCTCGGTGCCAAAGACCAAGCGAAGGGCGCGCGTGGGAGCGGTGCGGAACTTCTCGGGCACCTGGAGCTTCGAGAAAAGCGTGCAAAAACACGTCCGAAAAGTCCGAAAAGGCAAAAAGGCGAAGATTTCAAGAGTTAAATCAGTTGACTGTTGAAATGCATGAAGGGTATCCGTTGCAACAATCATTTTGCGGGGGTTGTTGGGGGCATACATTTTTGGTATTTGATCGGATGAAATTTCACCCGTCCCTTCCCACAATATTTCTTTTCCCTTTTCAAGATTCAATCCCCTTCTCATTCATGTTTCGTTTTGGTCTTATTCCTGGATCCTGAATGACGAGCCTAACATTAAACGAAATACCCGTCGCATGATTTCTGTCGGATATAACCTTTTTGGCGTCGGGTATGCTGAACCCTGAATCAGGGTTCCTTTGACTTGCTCCATAAACATCGCCTTTGGGGGCATGACCACCACTATAAATTTTGTATTTTATACATAAAAGCCGAACAGCATGGGAAATAAAGGGGCCCTTTTGCCATCTTTTGCCAATGTGAAACTGCTATACTTCAAATCCTCCTTGCCAAATACCCCATGCACTGATCAGAATTCATAATACATGTCTAACCAGGGTGCATTTTGGGATGATGCATCGTTTGGTGGTGACGTATACCTACACTTTCATGATGCACCAACCCAAAAATCCTGTACCAATGCACCATGCTGCTTTATACTCGCCTACGAATTTTCAAAGGTTTTCTGCTCCCAAATGCGTTGCACAAAAAGATGCAAAGGGCAATAGATTGATTTGCTAGGCATCTGACTGTCAAAAAATGGGCCACCATCAAAAGGAACAAATGCTCCACTTCGAACAAAGGACCTACCAAAGCCGCATTCAAGTTTGATTCTGTTGGAAAGCTATCTGATCAAAACCGAGTCAAAACTTCTACAAAACGTCACTCTTCAATCATGAGGGGGCCAATCACACTTACGTATACTTATGTATGTACAACATGGTTTACAACCCTACTTGACTTAGAAATGAACCTTATCATCTCATCGGGGTATGGGGTATTGACCCATGCTGACCCCATGACCCCATGGAGGGCTGTTCCCACCTGCTCGGAGCTTTGCAATCGCATCTTCAGCTGCAGAATCGTCTCATCTTCGCAACTCCTGAGCAATGTAATTTCATCCATGTGTGTCAAGAAGATCATCTAAGAGCCAAACCGCTTCTTAACAGTTTGGCAGCAACGACATCACTGGCTAACAAAAATGGGTATTATGCCATCGACATCGAAGCAATCACCTTGAAAAATGTCCATGAAAACATCACCCAGATTCAGCTCGATGTCTTCTCCCGTAGGCGTTGACACATGCAGCGTCTTGGTAGCGCACTTTGGCGCATCTGTCGCCATCGGGATATGATTCACTTGGGTTCACCTAGGCTCTACCCTGCCTTCTAAATAAGCATATTTTTTGTTGGCTGCAAACATATTTGTGGCTCATCTAATATGGACACGGAATATCAGTTTTGTTTTTTTGCTGGCAAAGTCGCGCGCCGACAACTCCAGCAGCACTCGAGCGACAAATGCGGCCCTTGGATTTCTGGAGTCTGGCGATGATGGATCCTGCTCGTGGGTATCATGTCCAGCTGTAGTTACATCAATGGCATCAGTTTTATCTGTTGTGATCAGATGCCTCCGGTTATAACTCAACGAGGGATTTTACCAGTAGATAACCCTATTGATTGGGGTCTTGACAGGCCCATTTAAAGTTGTCATGGAGCCCATCATCACAGGGTTCTGGAAGTCTATATGACCGCGGGTCCAAACTTCACGGCCAAGGGATCCAGGATGTCTGCACTCTTACTAGTCAAGGCATCCCGTGGAATTTGTATTGGTACAGAATGGTACACACGCTCCAAACATGATATATACGGTATATACGTTTTCGTTTCATTGGGCCAAGCATGTACGAACCCCATCATTGCACCACGTGTCCAATCCGCAGCCTGAGCAGCGGCAATCACCTGAGGCCAAAACGAAGGCGTGCCAAACGGTTTCTTTGTGGATTGCGATTCCAAACATACTGGGAGATGATATAACCTACACGATCCGACACGTGGAATTTGATATTCACCTCTCGTAGATATGAACTTTGGTGGGGTAGATGCCTTTAACCTTTTCTACTATGTTTTGGTGTGGGATTCTTTCAAGAACTTATATTCCAATGGTCTTTTTGCCCACCAATTCCAGGCACATTCGCGAACTGTCATCTTCAAAATACCGTTGTAAGATCAGTGCTGGAAAGCACCACATATATGAGCTTGGGAGGAGAACGCCCAGAGATCAAGATTGGAAACTAAAGCAGCTTTTGATGTATGGAAACATACTTCCAGTTTGGGCATGCTGCGATAAATCCAGGTAACATGTCCATTGAAGGAAAGCACAACACTGTCAATGTTTGGGTGATGGAATGTCATGTACATGTTTCCCCATTCAGTGGAATAGATTCCTTGAGAAAAGTTACTCACAAACCTAGGCAAATTCCTTTTTAAATCTTCTACTACCATTGGTGCCGGCACACAAACAATACATTCAAAAACGATCAGCATTCCAGCAACCGCCCCAAATTTTGAATCATTCGCATGGTTTCTCCACCCTCTTAGAAAAGAATATAAATACCATTCAAAAATATATATATAATATTATTATATATTATATTTACTCCAACGCCTTGCCAGCGCCGGTGTCTGGGTCACCCTGACGTCCATTGGAGCGATGGTCCGGTGGGCCTGCAGCCGTGAGAAGTCGATGAAGTTGTGGCTTCAGACTTTGGCGAATGCCTTCTGCATAGCCCAAAATATAGACAACATAGCGCTAATATGCACTCATTGCATGATATTATATGGGATCCAACTAGAGTAGCTAGAGGTCTTTGAAAAATCATCGCGCAGTTAGGGGTTTTCCCGGGTGTTGCAACTGATTGGCCTTTCACTGCTTGCATGCTGGGAGGGCCCATGAAGGGGGCAAGGGTCGTTAAGCATCACCAACAATTTGCACCCCATGTCCCGGCTCAGGATCAATTACCTGTTATCTCATTGTGGTGGGGGTCCCATCTGAAGAACCTCAGCCCCAATCACTTTTCCATCCTAGCCCCTAATTACTGAGCAATCAATGACCACCAGTTGCCTTCGGGGACAGGAAGTGCAAGGACTGGAGTTCTGCCGTCAAACGCGCCAAGCCTTACTTGAGTCGGGTTTTGGCCAAGACAGTCATTGGGCAGTCTAAGGCGAGAAATCTTGGGGTTACATGGGCTAACGCCTGCAGGAGTGCTTGTCTTGATAATGATACGATCTGTTGTTGCAATGCCTAAAACGTGGACATCATGATATCATGTGGGTGCAACTCCCTCTCCCCTTGTATTGGGTTATGATGGGGGTACAATGGCCAAGAAAAGTGGATTGGGATAGGGAACTTCTGCTGCTTCAAACAGGCCTCTCCCTACCGTTGGGCACGTCCAAACATAATGCTTGTTCTGCTTGTTCTATGACAGTTGAAATGTTGACCAACAGCGATTTCTTGAGTTCAGGTGGCCAAACAAGGACTCGGGATGATTTGTGCACCCATGCGTGTCCGAGCAAATTCTATCAACCAATGGGCATCCAGACGATTCGCATTGTCTGCCGCGGCGTGGACGCTGTCCATGATGCTGCTGCACACCTCGGGATGCTAGAAACGAGTGCCAATGGGTCAACAACACATGAGGCTATCAACGAACAAATTATGGAGAACAAAATAACGACAAACATAGTCATATCACCCAACAATGAGGGAACACGGGAATGTAAATTGTGCATTTAAAACATAACATTGGTGAAATAAACAACCTCAGCTATCTCTGGAATATATCGAGCTATCCAGATATGAGCGGGTTCATACCAAATAGATCCAGATAGCCTCTGGCTTTGCGAGTTCTCCTAAACTCACCCATGGTGCATTTGTTCAACATTGTTGAGCAAAGGCCAACTCTCTTTCCCCAAGACACCCCGACTTTTAGGTACATGCCACATCACATAACTGAGGGGATTGGGCACCAGAAGATTCTATTCAAATATACAAAATTATAAATGTCTATAGCCGCCGTGTTTTTTTGCAAGGTGCCAAGCTTTGTATTAATCACACCCCAAATTTTTCACTGTCTCATTCTCCATGTCTGTTGGCCATGTCTAAGCCACCGGGATTATGACGCTTTCCTGATTTTGTGCGGTTCATGGCAGAAGTTCATGGTGGTTCTATACTTTATATGCCCAACATATCTGCATCTACCGCCCATCTTCACATTGCACTGCTCCTTGAGGGCTTCACGCACAGGCCGCTGCTATGGCTGGATAAATCCTGGGCTGCCGCGACGTCTTATTCATGACCGTGGATATGCAAGAAACATCTTGATGAAGAGGATTTGATGAGTTTACATTCTTTGGGCAATTAAAGTGTGGTCTCAGCAAAAATTAGAAACCCTCCACTGATATAATCCTGCAGTTGACAATTCAGCATCAAAGTGTGTCCGCACGTTGATGCCTTTCAATGCTTTTGCTGTATTCCGTGTATGCTTGCGGATAACTGGAAAACCTTGCGGCACATGAAAGAAACCCTTTATTTGGAAATGCCTGCTTGCACATCTGCCGGTTAGTCATGCCCTTGTTCCGCTGATTATGCTCTAATTTTCTTACTTATGTGAGCACCATAACTGGCAACATATCTTACTTTGCAGACTGGAAGCAACCCATGTTTTGGATTTTTTTTGGAATGCTGTTCAAAAACAGGTGATGGTGAGACCGCTGATCACGCCATGACCATAGCCACCAATCGCCTTGGGATCCCGCCTGCTGTGTGATGGTGTAATTGCAACTCCCCAGTTGCGCCTGACGTGGCAGCTTTTGGGCGATTTCGCCCTTTAAACCCATGAGAAAACTGGTCTAGTAGGGTATACTTAGAGATGCAAATCAAGACCAAATAAGGATAACAACTACCAACAACAAGTGCGTAAAGATTGTGCGGTGCTGATTCGCTGTTTCCACCATCAACTGCTCATTGGCATGGCATCCATTACCCCTCTTGTGGGTTGCCATGTCCTACAAACATGCAGGCTGCGAAACAAGACCATTTAGTTTGTTGCTGACTTCAACCCCTGGAAGAACTCAATCATGCCGGGTCATCATCTTAGGCAGGCATGCGAACAAAAGTAGTTGAACCCACCAGCGGATTTTGATTGCTAGCTACACAAGAACTAAACATATCGGGAAACACGCACCAATGATGAAAGAGGTATATCGAGCGCCATGTAGATGAATGTGTCGTAAAACACATGCTGAATCAAAGTAAACTAAGTAAACCCATGCCAGCAACGACTAGAGCAACGACTAGGGCAACGACTAGGTCCACTGGGTATTGGCTAATCTGGGGCGCTGAATTGCTCTTACGGGATCTCCTCTGGCCCCCAGCTCTGTGGCGAACCGCACTAGGATTGTCCGATACCTCCGATACCTGATGAATCTACGGTACAAGGTAATCTACATCTGAGGACAAAGTAGCGACGGGAAAAAAGTCTCAGCAATCAAGTACCGAAAGAAGATCAGTCAGTTGGGGTCATTTCATGCGTTTCATCTTTTAGGGATGGAACATGGACAATTTCACCAATTCTTGTCATCCCATTTCCCTTGACTCAACTATCTCAGTTGCATTCCCATGATGACTGGTCAAATCTTGTTCTTTTTTGAACCGTGGTAGGCTCAAACCAAGTTCTGGTCAACATTCTGATTTTTGCATACCTCTGTTGTTTAATGATGTTGAAATCCACACACTTCATGTCAAACCTCCATGTTTCTCCCTTGGACTACCAGCCGCGGTACCTGGCACTGGTCACCCAACACGAAGCCAATGCACCGTCGTGGCCTTGGAGGATGAAGGCACATATTTCTATTCGCAGTTTGCATCGAGTGATAAAACTGCACATCGATTTGCGTATGGTAAATTGGCAACGCGCATTTGTGCTTATTGCATGTACTAATTGCTACTACACATACACATGGACATATACATAAATGTAATTACATATGTATATATATATGCACTATAATTGACTCTACTGGAGATGGAGCCGTTGATGGACAACAAGACATTCACATATGTAAAAATGTTTGCTAAGGTGTGGTTGCAGACATGCAAATGGATTTGGTTTCGACAAAGGTATGACTATCAACTCGGTGACATACGCAGAATGGGAGCCCTGCAAAAAAAACATACGGCATCTTGCATCAAAACCATCCGAAAAACTTTTCAGTTCTACCTGCCAGTGCAAGAGAAAGAGATGCAACATTTATAAACCATGCGTTCTCGCCTAATTCTTACGGTTGAAATGAAAGCTCGTCCACCCTGGCCATGAGTGCCCACGCCACGTCACAGAAGAGCGGGCAGAACAGTGGCTGTGGCAGCTGAAACCCTGGGTTAAACCTGGCACTGGGCGTATCTGCGCCTGAGCTTCTATCTTTAAAGTCATATACATATATACACACAAATATATACGGGATTTATTGAGTATGTATAACTATATATATATACACACACACACTTACTGACAAAAACATATGACATACACTTGTCTACGTGAACATGTACATTCTACTGGAATGATGGAAACGTACCACAGAATACAATTGTATCGATTGTGGTTGCATGTTGCCACTACAACGCAACACCAGTAATATCAGCATGGCGAACGGCGAGCATGGCCAAGTGGCGCCGCTCTGATTTCGCAAGAAAAGGAACAGCCCTGCTGTAGAGCAGAACGGCAGTTGCAGTTTTTTAGAGCTGTGAATGCATATATACATACATGTATAGAAACCTACAAATAGACACAAAATCTGAATCGATCTATCTATCAATCTGTCTGTCTATCTATCTATCTATCTACGTATCTATCTATCTATCTGTCTGTCTGTCTGTCTGTCTCTGTCTGTCTGTCTGTCTGTCTATCTGTCCATCTGTCTATCTGGTCTTATCTTATCTTACCTTATCTTACCTTATCTTACCTTATGGTATCTTATGTTATGTTATCTGATGTTATCTGATGTTATCTAATGTTATCTGATGTTATCTGATGTTATCTATCTATCGATCTTTCTATCTATCTATCTATCCATCTATCGATCTATCGATCTATCAATCTATCGATCTATCAATCTATCAATCTATCAATCTATCAATCAATCTATCTATCTATCTATTTATCTAATCAGTATCTATCAGTATCTATCAGTATCTATCAGTATCTATCAGTATCTATCAGTACCTATCAGTACCTATCAGCACCTATCAGTACCTATCAATACCTATCAGTACCTATCAGGCTATCTCGCTATTTTTCTGACCTACCTATCTATCCTAACCTATCCGTTCCTTTCCTATTCTATCCCATCCAATTCTGGGCACATCGGCAGAGATACGTCAAATTAGTCTGCTTGGGTTCATAGGGGACAGTGAGCTGCAGTGGCGCCTACGCGCTCTGCACAGCCGTGTTGTGACCTGGAGCGTTGAGGCGCTGGTGTGGTTTACCAAAAATTGGGGGGTTATAAACGGTTTAACCATGCTTAACCAATAAGAACGCAGGGTTTTCCCAGCTACATGGTTTGCCGGAAGCAAGTATGGTTTCAATCTTGGAATTCGGATGACCTTGGAAGGTTAAGTTAACAAACATGGCAGATGCAGCAAAACTGTCCGAAACGATGACGATCCCGAAAAAGTTATGCCCAAAGGATGAATATTTGTGGCAAACACATCCGCACAGATTTGTGGAGCCGATTCTTTGCCAAGTGAACCAGGGGATTTCCCATTGCCAAGGAAGATTGGAAGGTATCTATGCAACTTGGCAATCCTAATCATTAATCAAAACATATCAAAACAGTTTATTTTAAAGTTACATAAATATAAATGCAAAAACATGCCCCCATCTTTAACACTGCGTATCAGGTCCATACGGGAAATCAGATTTAGAATGCGCACTTTTTGGAGAATTGCGAACAAGAGCCTGGAAAAGCCTGTGCCAATCACATGACAAAAAGATACAAAAAGCATCTCTCTTACATGGGGGTGAAAGCGCCATATAGCAAACCAGGTGACAAGCAGTAGGTCTGCATGTGATGGCAGGTCCCGTTTTCGGGGCCCTACTGTAAGCGTTTGCATCTTTTCCTAACCCCCAATCGTCATGGTTGGTCGTGCTCAGATTCTGGATGTTTGATCTACCTATTCAATGAGATGCTGATTCTCATTATTACTGTTCTTTTTGCTGGAACATAAAGGCATTCACTATCTAGGATTCATCATGCGTGGTAAACAACCCATTAACTGTATCGATCCGAAGTGACGCCAACAAAAGATCTTGGAATATTCAGCAGAAGCACCAAAAGCACGGATCTGATCTGTCCAGCAACCCAGCTATAGTTTTGATCAAGGTCGAAAGACTAAACACATTTTTTGATGAACTCGATTTATCATTAATTAAGAAAAGTAGCCAATATCCGAACAACCTCCGTACAAAGCCCAGTGGAAGCTACCAACCCTTTGTAGCAACTTGGCTTGACCTTCACAACCATTCACAACCAATGTACCGGCGATAAAAAAAGATCAAATGGCTGTCCTTTCCCCGAATCATGACAATACTCCGGGGAAATAGTTGAACATATCCTATACTTAGATGATCTTAGATGACAGATGCAGGCTATGGCAAAGTGGCACTGTTGTGTACCGAAGTTAATATGATGTCGTATTTTTTAACGGTGACAGGACAAGCTCTATATTAGTCATGCCTCTGTCGGGTTCGCCTGGACCACTCGGATACCTCCCATACCCGTACTACATCCCAGCGGCGTCGCGTTTGGGCATCGTGTCTCATTGGCAAGACAAATCTCCAGGTTTCCCTGCAGTGAGCAGATCAATAGATAACATCTTGGAATGTAGATAACTTAGAATCTGACTTGCTATATCATCCATGTTGAAACACCTTTCTATATAGTCGAAGCTGACAACACCACGTTTGCACTGGTCTCCCTCTAGCTGGATGCTTTGGGATTCAACGCCCCACAAAACAAGACTACTGGAGAGGCGGTGGTGCATCTGTTTGCCATGTCAATTTTTCAAGCCCGGTGAGTTGGAGCGTCTGTATTCGAAGTAGTGAACACAAATCATACAAAACACTGAATGAAATTTAATATAATTTAATGATCTATTTTATGATTTAACGACTCTCCACCGGCTGGGACTTTCTTCCTTCCTTCCAAAAACCACCTGCGGCCCTGGGAATGTCAAGGATGACTGGAAGTGGCTGCTTGGAAACACAACATGCGCCTATTAAATCGTTACGGCTCAAGATTTGTGTACCGTTGCTCCATAAAACCTAAAATAAGATGCAAACCACAACAGGTTGGTGCTTCCACTTTTGGGGTGGCAAGTAAAAATCGAGCCATTGCGAAGTGGAAAGTCTTCGGTGATGCTGCTCCCACAAGTGGCACCTGTTGGTA
This sequence comes from Cladocopium goreaui, assembly GCA_947184155.2. Lineage (NCBI taxonomy): Eukaryota > Dinophyceae > Suessiales > Symbiodiniaceae > Cladocopium > Cladocopium goreaui. The sequence goes on from CAMXCT020000091.1 coordinate 81,160, forward strand.
GCTCCTGGGCACGAGCAGTTGGCATAACCCATGTGGTTGCCCCCCACTTCGGGGCAGGTCGCGTGGACTTGTTGGGGTCTTCAATTCTAACGGACAAAAGTGAACCCCCACATGAACGTAGCGTTCCAGACGTTGAATGAAAACTTTTCTTCATGTCTTGATAGCGCTTTGAACCTGCATGTCCTGTTTTCGGGACCCCGGACTTTGTAGAAACCGACTGGCCCACTGATCATGGCTCCGCTCTGGTTCCCAATTCTCTTTGAGTGGCTCCTATACAATGCTGGTCCATTCCTCAGTTGTGTTGAATGTTGCCAACCCTTTTTCATAACCCAAGGTCCCTTGGCGATTGCCCCTGGTGACAAGATGCTCCACCACTGCCATAGTGGCCGCCGCGGACTCCAACAGATCTGTTGGCCTAACGGCGTGGGATCAGCGACCCGCTTGGGGCCGGGACCTGAGAAACAATTCAGGTAGTCAGGTAGCAGCAGAAGCTGGGGACATGAGCTGACAAAAAAAGGCGTTAAAACCAAAAAGGAATGTTTAAGCAACCAAAAAGAAGCCTAAAGAAGAACAACAGCAATTCTGAAACCAGCGAAGTCTGGCGTTCTTTTCCAAATATGAAAGCAGGATTCACCTCTGGTTTTGCCAGCAAAGATAGTCCAAAGGCGGGGGTTTGGGGCGAGAACATTTGGTGTTTGATCCCAAAGATCCGGATTTCACCATGCAATTCTTAACCTTGAATCTAATGTAATCCGATGTAATCGAATGTATAGGTTCAATAACTTGGGTGATTTTACCTGCCTCACGGCGATCTCACCAATTTACCAAACGACTTGCGGGTACTTGGGCTATTGACCCCAATGAAACGGCAACAAACATTGCAGAAACTTGCGTGCCATGGTCATGGAGAGGTGCAGCTGCTATGTGCTGGGGTCTAAAGTTGCCATCTTTCTCCATACAAATGGGCACGCAATAGCCCAGCTTAAAACATGTACCAACTTTTGGGAGGCGAGAACCATCAATAAGCGATCTTGAACCTGAATTACAGATTGAATCCTATCTTCTAAAAATTGCTCCGTGAAGTAACACTTTTGGATTTTGAGAATCAATCCATCAAGACTTGCGCGCCTAGCAGGCCATTTCTGCGCCCAAAATCCCGCAGCAAAGGCTGCACTTGGTGATGCCTGACACGTGTCGGCATATTGGTGGGGCGTTAACATCGCTGCAACCAAGGTGTAGGAAAATGTACTTATTGCACTCATGCGCTTGGAGTGAAACTTAGGCCTTAGGGACATAGTTGCGCTATGTTGCACTATGTTGCACTGGTTTGTTTATTACGAGCACAAACAAAAACATTGCCGTCTTCCCAAGTCATTCAAAATTGAAGGCTGGGACCGCTCTTCTTTCCTATTTTTTATCAAAACATATCGAAACGCAGCGGACGGGGTGAAGGGCCATGAGGCATTTGTTCAAGCTTTCTGCATTCACATTCCGTCGGAATCCGCAACTATGGGAACAGCTTTTATGAGTTTTCTGGAGCATGTTCAATGTTCAGTGCAAACCTGTCTGGTAATGATCATGCTGCTGAAAGTTTGGAATTCCAAGCCGCTTCGGAAACCTGCAAAACTCTGGCACTACTGTTTTAAACAACAAAAATGGTGGGTTTCTTGCAGGTTGGCCAAGCAAATTACATTGATAAACCAACTGCCATGGAGAAGATCCCCAAACTGCAAATAATTGTTTTTGTTGGCAGTATGCAGGTGTTTTTTGGCTCTTGCCCCTAACGTGAATTGACACATACCGTATTTTCTATGAATTGCTTAACTTAACGCCTTGGCAAACGTGGGTATGTGTCCCAAAGCTTGATAAAGCATGATCAAGTATATACTGAGCATCCCTTCTAAACCTGAGGTGAACTGACTGGACCTGAACGTTCATGTAATTCATGTACCCAATGTATCCAAATACGATATTTACACACACACACATATATATATTTACGGGCTTCTCTTCGGCCCCGAGCCAGCCTCCTGCCCCAAGGTCGCAAAGACCCTGTGCGCAGTTGCAGTGATGTTCATCCCCTTGGGAAGCCCAGCTCATAGAAAAGACCAAGTTTGTCCATGGAGATGAGGACCAATGTGATACATGGCCGTCGGAACAACATGCTGCTCATGGAAGTCCCCAGAGTGCGCTTGCCACAAGAAGGCAACTGATTCAGATGTGGAAGTTGCCACGAAATGAAACTGGCATGCAACTTGCATATTGAATTGGCCTCGAGCCACATTTTCTCCAACTCATCACAGCATGAGAATCTAAGGTTCAAGCAGCATAAACAGCCGCCTCAGTCCAAAGCTGTCTTCAGTAAAGATATGTTCCACAGAAGGGCGGCGAGACAAACACAACACCCGCTTGGCTTGAGTTTGCCCGACAAAAAATATCAAACCACATGCGAACAAGCACTGGCACCTAACCCCCCGGTCAACTGATCTCATGTGGATGTCTAGGCATCTTGCGAAATGTGCTGCGCCCGCAGCATGGACCAGCGACTGCTGGGAGCTCCCCAATTGGAGGTGTGCACGGACCTGGCCACGGGGCTCAACATGTTGGGGTGTTTTCACGCAAGCCCTGTCATTGTTAGTGCCAGTGCGTCTATCCAATCCGGTCCAGCTATGTGTCTGGACTTATAAAAAATCAAAAGCGGCAACATTTATACTGTGACCAGCTCCAAACAAGGGCCCCTGTGAAGCGTCATGCATAGGTTCGCTCCGGTGTTGGCTCCATTAGCCAATGCCCTTTTCCAGGACGCACAACCAATGTCGGATTTGGCACGCCCACTGCAGGTTGAAAATTCAAAATACATGTCTATGGCTCAAAAGTAGCACCCACCATCAACATGCATCAACCAAGTTCATCGCATTTTCATTCTGATCTATATATACCCCTATGAGTACTGACTAACCCACCCCCGCTAAGCACTTTATCTAAAATAAGGGCCAGCAAACAAATGCAACAAGGGCAAGCTAGGAAGGTTTTCCTGCTTCGCAACCAGGAACAAAGTACTACAAAATTTGACGCCCCAACCATTGGTTTTGCATTGATATCCAAAGCTGTTTAAGCTGTTTGCTAATGTTGGAGTGGGATACAGTGCCTATCTATACAAGTTGGTGGTTCCATTTAACCCATGTCTTCACCAGTGGTAGAGTGAGCATTTTCATACATTTTCCACGAATACACATTGAACATGAAAAACACTTGATGCCAACCAGCCAACAACTTTGGCTAAACGGCAAAGTCCTCTCTTTCTTGTCGATCAACTCTTTACCGCTTCTTTTGAATTCCCATTAATCAGCATGATTTGTTAAGAATGTCTTATAGTTTGTGGGCTCAACACCGCAAATCCTTGCTAAGCAAGACCACTATTCACTACTGTATTGCTGCCAGTAAAATCCGTACAGGATGCTCCCCCACAATTCAAATTTTGCTTATTTCTTACAGGTTTCTACTGTTCCAAACCAACATACCTCTTGGAGGGGCCCCTTCTGAAACTTCTTGTAGCTTCAAGCTGCCATCGTTGCCATCACCAGCCTTGGCGGCGAGATCACTTTGCCCGTCCGCCTCTCGGAGCCAGGGTATTTCATGAGGGATGGGGTTACTGTGAGTGATTCCATTGTGGCGTGCTGATAGCATCAGTCAAACATATTTACCGGTTAATATTAAAATATATTAAATACATAAGCACATATGTGCAGCATCAAGGAGCATGGGGTAATAACCCAACAGATGAGGTATATGATGTTCGCGATGGGTTTGGGGTGTTTCGTTTTTCATAGGGTTCGGGGGCTGGTAAACGTCCGAATAGATTATATACACCAAGGGGGTGTATTAAAGACAAAGAAATAGTCACAAACGAAGCAAAATCCAACAAGGTAGGTGGCCTTGAGACCATCCGCCCATTTCAATTCCCTTCGTTTCCGTTACGAGAAACTCATCCAGCAGATATATCAGAATAACCAATGGATGCCAGCCATGTTTCTTCAAACGATGAAAGAACCATTGAACTGAAGATTGAAGATCCCTTGTTTGCCATGCACATCTGACCAGCTCATGCAGAGCATCTATCAACAAACCTGGGGCAATCCTTTTTTGGGGTGTTTCAGCGTACTTGGATGCGCAATCGGGGGCAACTAAGGTGTTTGCAAGTGGGTTATACCCCATACGGCCTGATCTTGAAGGAGCTGTCAAGCAACATCAAAGCAGAAAGACTACCTGCAAATGTGGAACTTTAAATTATTTCCCTGTCGGAGATGGTCCAATCTGTCCAATCTGTGTTCCACCTACTTGAGCGATCTTGAGCAAGCGTATAGGGCCATTTCCAGCAGCCCATTCGTCTTACAATCACCATTTCGCTTCATCTTCATCTTCATATACTCCCCATATGATTCCCAACTCTGCCCAGCCCATTCCTCCAGGTGACCCGCCTGCCATTCCTCCACCGCACGTTGGGCGGCCAGGGACAACCAGGAGTTGTCTCTGGAGAAGTCGAAACCTGTCCGTGCTGGGGGCCTTTGGGAAACAATCCAAGAAGGAGATCTTAAGTGGGTATGCTAAGGTATGTGAATATGCTAATGACCAAACCATGGGGGCACCCGGTCTGAAACCATGATTACAACACTGTCACACATGGGCTTCAATACAAGCATCAACCTGGTTGGTTGAACCACCCGTGCCCGACATGATCAATGACAGTGAACCAACAACTAGCCACGTAAGCTGTTCACTACAAAGCCACGTCTCTTCTGCTTATATAATCTTATATCATATTCCAAATTGTGTGGTATCCTAAAGCTTTGGAACTCAAACTGTCAAACGGATCTTTGCCTGATAGATTTCCTGTTTTGCTGCTTCAATCCCCATTGCTGAAGCTGCACATGTTTGAGTGGCGCTCGCGCTGGGGCTTCCCACTGGCATCCAGCAGCTCATCTGCCTGACAGTGCAACTCTGAAAAATGGAGGCTGGGGGCCACATTTTTTCTGATTGTTTTAATGATAGGGTGGGACTTCATGACATTTCTATACGTGTCTATCCACCATTACATAAAACATGTAATCACTATTACGGTGATGTATAATGCTTATCCGTGCATGCATGTAGACATATTGTGTTGCATTTTCATCAGCCAATCAGTGACTGAACCAACCTGCAAGACATACGAATGTCGATTTCCGCCATTATTTGATGTTGGGGTGTTCTTTTGAACCTTGAAGCCGCAAGGCAATTGCGCGTTCTCAGGAACAGTTCCAGGATCTTATCCCTCCCATTTGGGGACCATTTCAGGAATCACCACACCGCATTCCGGTCGACTACGACAAGCTTCACAGGCCTCAAACAAATACACCTGCAGTGTCGGATTTGTCTTCAGCAGAAAGGGGAAGCACATATGATATTATCGAATGTTGGCAGGGATTAGATTGTGTATACACAGGTGGTGTGCCGAATACTTAAGTGAGTAAACGTTACTTTCAAATCAATACGTTCCATGTGGTGGGTATCTCAAACACTAAATTAAGTATAAACACATATTTTATGTAAGTTTGATTTACACTGTAAACCGGTGAATAAACACATTAAAGTTACCTCAAGTTAGTAAAGCATGCAGAATTCCAGGCCCTTTAATGGTTTACACAAAAAGCCTTCCGGCAACCTGGCCACTTTGAGGGAAGCTAACTGCTGGCCTTCGCGGGTTCTGCCCTTTCCAACACAAGACCGACGTCACATTTGGTACTTTTCTGTTGGGCCCTCAAAATTGAGCTACTTATAAATGGGTGTCCCGACCCTAGCTGCCCTATAGCTGATTGGTCCTATCAACCATTCTCAAAAGACTCGTCATCGGAATCACAAAGAAGCATTCCAGAAGCATCTGGAAAGAATGATGAAGCACGGTGAAGCCACCAACCAGATACCGTTCACCACCACTATCAACGGTGGTTAAACCCAGGTCAACAACCAGCACTTCTGGAATCTTCTGGATTAGTTCATTGTGAATCAGCTACTTCTCAGTTTTCGCAAGATCATCTGCTAATTTCCACATTTTAGGGACTTGAACATATGAACGAAACCGCCCAAGCAGGGTTGGTTAGTTGTATTCCCCATTTTTGTTGGTGAAACTCCAATCTAATCTCTCCCAACATCTCAGCTAATTACCACACAACAACATCCTCAACCTGTGTCCGTCATTTACCTTTCACGGTTAAGTAAACAACCATGACAATACATGTGAAACAGGCGAAAACCAGGGCATCTGAGGATTCCCCACTCCGGCATTCAGCAGCGCCGATTGGAAGATCGGACCGGAGGCGTTCTGTCCGGGGAAATGTGAAAGACCAATTACTGTATATAAGCAGCACATAATTGGAGGTCCCGGTTTATTGCATCCTATTGAACTGGTCCATCTTTACCTTAGAGGCTTGACGGCATTCACAACTGGTGGCGGCCGACCCCTAAAAGTGACCCGCCCAACTTAAATGCGCAATAATGTTGATTGCCAAATGGTTTGTAAACCTTCATGAACCAGTCATCTTGGTGTGGTCCAGTCATTACCCGTTAACAGTTGGTTACCCGAATAATTCATCCAAAAATGCTGGTGGGCCTTTTATAGTTCGTTGATTTCGTATTCTTGAGACGGATCACATCTTTAAGGGGACAACTTGAGAACCACATGGTTGGATCACGAACTGATCACCATGCAACTCAGCATCAGGCGCGCATTCAAATCAACTACGCTCTTGATCATCATCTTGATCAAAGTGTATTGAAAGCGACTGCTATCTCCTCTGTTCATCTCTGTTCAAACTTCAACCACAAACATGTCCGACGACATGTCCTTTACTTTGATGTGGGGCGGCTCCCAAAAATTAAGGACATTATGTCTACCCCTGAGAGTCGAGCTGAGAAAGTTAGTGACACTGCCAAGTTTTCATGACCCCATCTCTGCCCTTCCATGTGGGAATATCATTTCGAAGGGTCAGAATGGGCGAAACAAGTCGTTGACGCATGCGTGATTTCCTTGGGTCTGGCACATTTTTTTGAATGGGGCCTAAAAACCAGTATTTTGGAAAACTTATGTGGACCAGCGGCTGGATCGTTGAAGTGGTGATGGCCGATGGCATTTCACATGCAAATACATATGCACCATATGCATGCTTGAATCTCAGGGGAACAAGCTTTCCAACACGACTCTACAGGCAAGAAACCTCAAAAATGTTGATCTCTGGACCGATCCCCGCCAGATCCCTTTGGGAAATGCCTCGCCCAGCAGCCACATGAAATGGCCCAACCTTGATTGTAAGTCAGAAGTTGAAAAGGGAAACTAAATCCGTGGTATGTCTACTTGACACACTCTTCAAACAGATGCAGTACTATAGGATACAGCGAAATGGAAAATCAGGGAACATTTATGTATTCTTATGAGCGGGGCATTGGATGTCGCTCATGTATGCTCATGTAAGATGAACTTCTTCTATTCGTCTGGTGTTTGCAAGGCGAGCCAAGATCTGCAAAGACATGCCATTGAGAAGGTATCTTGATGGTGCATTGCACTTTTCAGAGCATTTGTTCAATTTTCTTCTAAGCATCTCTGTCTTGTGGACAAGCTGGAATTTCGAGCATTTGACCTCAGATCATCTCAGATCTAGGTGCCCAACAATAAAGATGTGCTATGGGGTGAATTAGATCCCTAGCCTCAGCCTATCAATGGATCACCACCCGTCGACCACTGAGATGTGCGAAGCTAAGGGGCAGCATGTGGCTCTCTGCATGGCCTTTGGACCACAGCCACGTTAACAATGCCGAGACCTTGGTTTCGAGCTGTGTCTATGGTTGTTCTAAACAAGTGGACAAAAGACATTTGTGAATTGCCCTAGTGCCACTTTGTAGAGTGGTTACTAAGTATCCGCAGTAGAAAATCCATATCCGTCCCAATTCCAGATTTCACCACTTAACGCCACCGATCGGTAGATCCACGGAGGCAGTTTGCCGACCTGGTACCGTTGAAATTGAACACAAATGAATTTGAAAAAGTGTCTAAATTTCCTAAAGTCCTGCCGCAGTCATTTCTTAAATTCGATGCCCCTGTGAAAGTCAGGCTAAACCACCGTTTGCAACGTCCCAATTTCTGGTTGCTTAATCCCATGATTTTTGAGTTGGGTGTGTTTCAATCACCACCTGACATCACAATTCAATATCAAATGTGAGTTAAGATGATAACTGGGGATGTTAACAACTGGTACTGGCATGTGTATATATTTATATCATTATATATATATATATTATATATATGTATCATTATGTAATCATTATGTATCATTTTAAATGAACAGTCTTGTTGCCGCTGCCCCGGCTGCCTCTCCCGAGTCCAGGGTGCCCAACAAACTCGGACGCCGAGGCCACAAAGCTGGATAAGGAACCAAATGACCTGCGCTTTTAGAACGAGGGAACGGTGTCATTTTGAACCTATGGAATGTCAATAATGATGGCAAAGGTATATAATGATTAAAATATGTTAGAGAACTGAAACCTATGGAACTTTCTGGGTTTGGGTTTTGGCATGACTCGTCAAATGATGGAAGTGCATCATTGAGTGTGCAGTGCGAGATTCGCCCTTACTTTTGCATACCAACAAGTGGAAACTTATCTTTTCACCAGGCAAATCACAAACTACCAGCAAAGGAGGATGTTGTCTGCATATTAAAAAACATCAAAAAACGGTGGCATGAACAAACAAGAAGAGAGAATGAGCTAACAGGGTTGGACAAATCTGTTGAACATCTTGGATGCATTGGATGCATGAGATTAGAACCAGGAATGGATGATATGGTGGTAGTACCTGGTAGCATTCTACCAGGATGGAATCAACAAGAACGCGGTCTAGTCACCTGGGGATATGATCTAAGATGATCTACACAAACAATCGGGAATGACCAAAAACACTATAACTACAGTGTAGGTATGGGTCTAAATTAGAAAAACCATTTGGACCCACGCGCTGGCTGGTTGGTCTAAATGGGAACTTCATATTTTCTAGGGGGATCAACCTCCAAAATCTTTTGATCATCAATGTTGCTGGCCAAACGGCCCAATCCGACAACTTTGACACGTCCATTGTAGCTGCCCAGTATCCCCATTTTTGCTACTTTCATGTCTCGATTGAGCACGCAGCTGACCTTAGATACGCCCCTAACCTATGTTGTAGATCCATGAAACGGGGGCCTAACTGTCCAACAACTGCCAATTAGGTTTCAGGATCGCTTGCACATGCAGGCTCGTTGATTTGGGGTCATTCCACCTCCCAACCATCATACATGGAAACATTCTGGTGAAGTTGTACTTCAGCTATTTTCGTTGCTTGCAGTCACCAAATACTCCTGGTTGTGGGTGCTTGTGTTCCATTATATCATATTATATCCCATGTTTGATGATCAACGGTGATCAATCCTCCACCCTACCAATACAAATTCATAGAGCCAGTTATTTCCCGGTCCCTAGGATCCCGACACGGCTGCAACGGAGCTGGGGGTCTCCACCACTTGTAGCACCTGCAGTCGGTGGTGAAAACATCTACGCGCATTGGGACGGTAGTGAAAGGACCTTTGAGGCAAAACATATAGGAATTCAATGGATTTCATGTTTTTTAGCCAGAAATAGGGATCCAATCGCACGCAAGGCAAGGGATGTATTCATAAGAATCCAACGGGGGTATCTAATCAATTTAATTTGGGTTGGTAAATAGCTTGCAGCTGGATTGGCCAATCCCTTCTTGGAATTTCTTGGATATATTGGAGAGGTACCCGAAATAGAATTCATGGCTGTCATGGCCTCAAACATAAGTGGAAGATATGTCATCCGGGGCTCCCTATTTGCGGTTACTGCGGAGGGATCATCCCAGTACTACAAATACATGTATGTAATCCCGTCTCACTCGATTCCAACAAGAACAAGAACAAGAACAACAAATTATAGAGGTATTAGCTATTACTACTCCGTTTGCATAATCATTCATGATTGCCAGACCATTCAGTCCTGCCCAAGTCAAGATTTCACAAGCCGCTCTGCGATCTCCATTTCACAGCTAACCGCTAACCTTGTATATTCACGATTATCTTCAGAACTCTTGGCACGCCTCTGCAGTATTGGTGGTCCCGATCGCCACTTCCTAACGCCAAGCAGCCACCAAGAGCGCTGTTGTCACATCGTTGAACTTCTCCAGCGCCACGGCGAAGGCCAAGCCTCAGCTTCTACTCATCAGCTTCCAACGAAGCAGCCCATATCAGGGATTGGAGTTAGAAAAACGTGCGCAAACTAAACTGGTTGGGATAGATCACTTGGAATGTGGGAGATATATTCAAACGTGCTTATAGAAGATCTTGAAGACCTATGCTGCTATTAAGGTCTGTTCATGTCATGTGAAACTTTGATGAACAACGCGGCATATATGTGACATAGAAAATGGAAAGGGCGTAGATGTACCCAACAATCATGATTATTGATCTAGTAAACCTGGAGATCTACCCACTAAACATACGGGCTAAAGTGGGGATATGACCAAACAATGAGATGTAACAGATAATATGTGTACACGTACAATCACAACTGGAAGGGCGCAAATACTCAGCAAAAGATTTACAACCGATGATTCGGCATTAGTTACTTCACAGAAATCATTCAAATGCCTTGTTCTGGGCAAACAAACCCATCAATATAATACTGGTATGACTGTCCTTCCGATGGTAAGCACTGACACATCTGCAGAACCCAAAGCAGTTCTGAAGGGGTGATTCTACAGTGATGGAAACCTCAGCCAGTTGAACATATGGTCACAAATCCCCAAACCACCATTCACTAAGGAAATTGGGTCATCATATTTTCTGGGCCCTCTGGGGGTATGAATGGTTTCTGAAATGTCTTGTCGATCTCAAACCCAACATGTTGGGGAATGAAAGCCACTCACCGTTCTGCAGGTTTCAAGTTCGAAAAAAAATCACTATTACTAAAAAACAAAGAACATTCAAAATAATGTGCAGATATGTGAAGTAACCTGGAGCAACCCTAAACAATCAGTTCTTTCAGCTTGATCACCATCATCAACAACAAAACACGAACCCTCATGTATCTTCAAAGCCTTGTCGCCCTACAAGGTCCCAACTGAGTTCTTGGAACGCTTCAGATTCTGTGCCTGGCGTAGCTAACCCACAACATAGTGGGAGAGAGCGAAGATGGAGTATCTTTCCTACAAAATAGCCGTTTACAAACATATTATGGGACCAGTAATTATTTAAGCAACCAGCTGAGGACTGAACGTAGGGCTGCGGCTACAGTAATTTATCGGAAATAGTCAGCGATTCTTTCTGAGGGCGGGTGCCCACAAGACACAAAGCGATGATGGTCAGTAGGAAGACTACCGGTTGTCAGTTCGCGAACATGAGTGGCTCCTATATGGAGGATGATTTCACACTGGCTCTTGGCCATCGCTAGGAAAAATCCTCATACCGCAGTTATCCCATCAATAATGACCCGTCAAGCATCAGTTTAATCCCGTCGTCTCTTGGTGTTGTTGGGCTACTTCTTCAATTTGGCCACTTACACAATCTTACATACCCGTTGAACTTCTTTGGAGGTATAAATTCATCGAATTCCAACATGAAACCTTGAACATAAAGATTCTTTCCAGGATTTTCCCGCTGGCCATGATTTTTTGTTTGTGTGAATGTATTTTGAAGTATATATATATAGTATATACGTATATTATATATTCATATACTCAGTAGTATGTCTATGTACGTTGAGCATATATGTATATAACCCACGTGTATATATATATATATTATAGAACTATATTGTTTATATTTGTCAAAAGCGCGGAATGTATCTTCCCCGACCCCAGTTCCGATGGCACCTGCGTATGCCCTCACCTGTTCCGCAAAGATTTGGATATCCTGGGTGCAGAAGCGCCGACGGACTCCAATGATTTTCCAGGAGAAATTCTCGAATAACCAATTCCTTAACCATGAGCTATAAACTCATATAAACTCGTGATGCCCGGCACGAAGCAGCCACATATCTGGCAGGTGTTTTCTTCCCACCTGTTCTTTTTGAATCCATTGGGTCATTATCCCATCTCTTAGAATACACAGTAAAAGATATTTCATGCCAATAATCAGGTATGACTATGGGACAGAAGTAGGTAACCTCCACTTGAATGATCCAAACAAAGCAAAACACACTTTTTTCCATTTAAGCTGTGCATTTTTTTTAAAGACTCTGCTCCTATTCATCGGCCACTATTTTGTTGGTCGCAAAGTGAGCTACCACCATAATCTTTTGACATTTCGCGCCCTTTCACGCCCCAGCTGTTTCTATGCCAAGAGGCATCACTCGTAGCAGCCGCAAGGCTTTGGGCATAGGTGGTCTGGCATGGACACAGCTGGCCAAGGTGAGAAGCGAATCAGCTACTCACGGCCCTGAATGATTCATGTTAGCCATCTTGTTGACATGTCAAGAAGGGTTAGGGCACGGTTCAGGCACGCAAACGCCAGGATCTGTGCATAGTGCGCTTATCCATGTGAATGTTTCCAAGAAAACCTGAACAGCGACAGAAACATGGAACCTCAAAAGCAAAAACAGGATCTTGTGGGGGTGCCTAGGCATGTCTTCGAATCTAATTCAAAAAACGCTGGCACGGGGAGAGATACGATGCGTTTTTGGAAAAGGACACCCCTGTCAGTGGCGGTTGATATGGTTGGTGCTGGGTGAAATCTATTCAGTCATGCACCAGGTGTTTCCAAACATAAAAAGCATCATCAAAAAAAAACGTTTTCCCGCTGACATAGATTGTGGGCATTCCCACCTCTTGACACCTTTCAGACGGATTTTTGACGGCCCCACCATGCCCCAGGTCTCAGTGCAGCGCTCTGAGAACACTTTGCAAGCCAACCCATCTTTGCAAATATACTTGGTTGTACTGATGTGTCTTTGTTGGGGTTGATATACAGCCGAATTCATCCATGCTTCTTTGCTACACCTAGCCTTATGGTTGGTTCAAATTCCCAGCATTGTCGTTCTGCATCCGTCCTTCAAACTAGTAGCACATTTTCATGGCTATTGTTTTTTTCCCCGCCCGCACAATTCAACATGGAACTAGTGAATACGAACATTGAAAAACCATTGAAATATGTTGCCATGCCATTCCCACCTGATTGAAGCCTGCAGCCAGGACCTGAGCTGGAAAGGGGGTTGGCACACGGAGATTTACCAACAGCATACTTTGCAGCATATTTATCAACCAATACAAACAATACAAAGAATACAAACATATGTTTTAAATTCAGTATCGAAAGGTACCGGAGCACTGGATTGCCACCCACTGAGAAGTTACACACCAATGCAACATTATTGCATTGTGGCTTCATTGGCAGTTGATGCGGACACAATTAGTGCATGGATCAACATGCTTGGCCAAAAGCACATCCTGTATAAGGTTTGGGCCCTACAATTTGACTCATCTTGTCTATGTACGTCCCTGGTGAAAATCCCTCTGCACAGAATACAAACATATGTTTTAAATTCAGTATCGAAAGGTGCCGGAGCACTGGATTGCCACCAAACATTTGACCCAGTGAGAAGTTACACACCAATGTAACATTATTGCATTGTGGCTTCATTGGCAGTTGATGCGGACACAATTAGTGCATGGATCAACATGCTTGGCCAAAAGCACATCCTGTATAAGGTTTGGGCTCTACAATTTGACTCATCTTGTCTATGTACGTCCCTGGTGAAAATCCCTCTGCACATAGTGATTGGCTGACAGAGGTGTTTATCGCCCATACTGATAAACCCCGTTGATTAAAAGTGCAGCTTACAATTAGCAAACTCCTACACATCAATATCGTTGATCACCTTTCAACCGTTGTTTGGATATATCCTCAAAGCCCCAGCCCACAACCAATGTATGTATACGTATGTACCTACGTACATAGGTATGGACCTATGTATGATGGATGGATGCATGCATGTGTACACACATATATATATGTATGTATGTATGTATGTGTATGTATGTATGTGTATGTATGTGTATGTATGTGTATGTATGTGTATGTATGTGTATGTATGTGTATGTATGTGTATGTATGTGTATGTATGTGTATGTAAGTGTATGTAAGTGTATGTAAGTGTATGTAAGTGTATGTATGTGTATGTAAGTGTATGTAAGTGTATGTATGTGTATGTATGTGTATGTATGTGTATGTATGTGTATGTATGTGTATGTATGTGTATGTATGTGTATGTATGTGTATGTATGTGTATGTATGTGTATGTATGTGTATGTATGTGTATGTATGTGTATGTATGTGTATGTATGTGTATGTATGTGTATGTATGTGTATGTATGTGTATGTATGTGTATGTATGTGTATGTATGTGTATGTATGTGTATGTATGTGTATGTATGTGTATGTATGTGTATGTATGTGTATGTATGATGTATGTATGATGTATGTGTATGTATGATGTGTATGTATGTGTATGTATGTGTATGTATGATGTATGTGTATGTATGTGTATGTCTGTGTGTATGTCTGTGTGTATGTCTGTATGTATGTATGTATGTATGTATGTATGTATGTATGTATGTATGTATGTATGTATGTATGTATGTATGTATGTATGTATGTATGTGTGTGTGTATGTATGTATGTATATGGGTGTTGTCAAAATCGGCATGGTAGAATCGGAATCTAGTTGTTGAAATCGGAATGGTAGAATCGGCATGGGAGAATTTGAATTCTGCGCGCGCAACCGTATCCGTACCATCCCGACCATCCCGACCATCCCGACCACCGAGGAGAGAGGTAGCAAAAAACCAAGGAGAATGCATGAAAATGAAGCAAACTAATGGGAAGATAAGAACATTGCAGCCAGGAAAGTATGGAAAGACTCGTAGGAAAATGCAGGGTTAAGCTTTGAAACAGCTATAGGCATATTGAAACAACTAAAGATCCGAAGCTCAACGGAGAGCAACGTCCGTTGAGGTTCGGACCAAGACAGGTACACACCCGACCAACCTATCCCGCGCACGACGCAGCACAGTCACACCATCCAGACCATCCCGACCAACCTGTCCCGTGCACGACGCAGCACAGTCACACCATACCATCCCGACCGTCCCGACCAGCCTGCACACGACGCAGCACATTCACACCATCCCGACCATCCCGACCGTCCCGACCAGCCTGCACACACGACGCAGCACAGTCAAACCATCCCGACCATCCCGACCGTCCCGACCAACCTCTCCCACACATGACGCAGCACAGTCACACTGGGTGGCTAGCTTTGGGTTAGAGTACTTGTAAGTACTTGCAAGTACTGTTACAACCGGGTTATAAGCTATTGTAAATTTCGTAAGTCAGCTAAGTTTTTAAGTTTTGTTAGGGCACATGCAAGCTACTTGTAGGAGTTGGTCACTTGTATGTGTTGTAACTATTCTTGTTAACTTTCTAGAAAATATATAGTTTTCGAACTTATAATTAACTTAGCAAACTTAACTTTTTTGCATGTTCAAAAATTAGTGATTTTGTTTTTCTTTTATGTTTCGTTATTTTTGATTATTTTGTTAACAGGATGTGTTTGGAACGCATGTAACAAAATCAGTTGGAAAGTTATTTCTTGGCAAAGAATTGCTTTGAAACACTGCGGCTCATTGGACCACATCTTGATGATCCTCCTGAGGCTGCGGCTATGACCATATCTAGCTCTTCGTCTTACAAAGTCTTGAAGCCAATGATGAGTATGGAGGATCAGGCCAAAAATCATGACCAGCACGGCAATGATGGAAAGAAGTTCCAGATGGGCCAAAAGGGCAGCAGGAAGAAAAACAAGAACGGCAAGTAGGCTGTCGGCTGGTTTTCCAAAATTACAGTTTTGATTTCAGAGAAACGGTACCTGAAAAAAAATCCAGTTCAAAACTCATCCATGGAATGATGAAAAATGCAAACGTTTACCGAAAGGAAGGTTGAGAAACAGGAAAATATAGAATGTATAGAAATGTATCGGAATGTATCGGACAAAAAAAATGGAGTTATACATGTATAACTCGAAAAAAATTGGAGTTATACATGTATAACTCGAAAAAAATGGAGTTATACATGTATAATTCGAAAAAAAATAGAGCTATACATTCCTATACATTCCTATACATTTCATCGTTCTCGTAGGTTTTGGGGCAAAGGTTTTTAAAAGTCCATAGTTTTTTTTTGCTTTTGTTTGACCAAAAAATGCGGCCCCATGGGCCGCGATTGTTGAAATCAAACAGTTCACATAAGCTATAATCTGGGATTCAAAATTTGGCAGGTGCGGCACAATGGGCCGCAGTGATTCAAATCGAAGGGGATGCACGTCCCACAAACCACACTTTTTTGGGCACGCCAAGCAGACTGAAAAGTGTCCACAGGTCTCACTTCTGCTGATGTTGCCAAATCAGAGAACTTATAAGTTTTGCAAGTTAAACTTAGAGAATTTAGGTTTTGAATTGAAAAAACATCTGTTGCCAAGTTTTTAAAGTAACTTATAAGTAGTGCAAGTGCTTAAAGTGCTACAACTTACTTATAACTTTCCTACTCGAAAGCTAGCCACCAAGCACCATCCCGAGGCAGCAAGGATACGCGCTGACTTGGAATTCATCGCTGACCCAACAGTCACGAAGTTACTAAAGTATAGCATGCTTCTGTAATTCCCGTGAGTCAATGGGCACAAAGATCAGCATGACTTTAGGCAAGCAACTTTACCTAATGAGCCGGTGCTGATGGCCAGAGAACGACACGCAATCCGATGGGTTGAATTGGCATTGGCATTGGCACGGGTCGCCAGACTGCTTCTGGGGAACGGCATGGCTGAGACTGTGGTATGTTTTGAAGGTAGGTATGCTAGACTGTGGTATACGTTTTGAATGCGAGACTTGCACATGTCAATCACTCGGCATGCTGCAAATGGTTGCGTTCAAACGGGAAGCATGATATGGCGAATGACAGTCCAAGTGATCATTCATATGTATATATATAATATGTGTGTGCTGATTCGTAATTGTACTGATGGCGAGGCACACCTGTAGTGTCAATGGGAATCAAGCGAAGTCCGCTAGGTTTGACATGGACACATTCTCTGTCGTTAGTAGGGATTCTGGATTTTCCGTTGCCAAGTTAGATCCCCAAAAGGTTTCAAGATCAACTATGGATGTCTCTCAATAGGAGCATACCAATATGGTGATATCATTTTGACTACTCTCGCTAGCAATATCAAATGCACAAATACACTACAGAAAAAATCTTGGTTGCCCTGCCACAGTTCTGGTCGAGCTTCTCCTGCAATGCTCACCTGCCAAGTACCATGCTGCCTTCCGCCATTGTCACAAGATCGTCTGCCTGAAAGTACATATATATATATATATGTACACACATGTAAGCAGTCCACAATATGCTAACACACACACATATGTGCAATCATGTACATTAAATATGTATATAACCCGCAACTTTCTGAAGACAAATGTGGCATGAACATCAGGAGACGGTCGATCACAAGGTTTGCCGCATTTGCGGCTCCAGTGCACTGTGCAGAAGTCCGAAAACGGACTCAATGATGTTGCCGTGCAAATTGAACGACCCCTTGGCACTTTTATTACCCCGTTGACCATACAAGTCAACTGGGGTTGCCAAGGCCTGAGGCTGGTCCACTATGGTAGGAAACCCGGCGACGTAGAACAGTGCTTCCCAGAGCTCGTTCCCCTGCTCAGTGTATCCATAGTCCGAAGACTCTTTGCGGACCCTGCCGTGATCTCGTGGTGCCGTGATCCATTTTGGCCACCAGGTCTTTTCGTCGATATGGGACAGAAGAAACCGACACTCCGCGAAAATGTAGCCCATGTCCTCCAGGCAGGGGTACGCGCTGATGTCGTCTGCTAATTTGCCCGTCTCTTTCCATGAAGAGAAAAGATCTGATAGCGATGCCCTGGATCGGGAGTCGCCGAAGCGTCGTGGAAGGGCAGCATGCAACTGCATGAAGCCGCAAGCAGCAGAGTGGATTTCGGCATGGATAGTCCTTGCAAGCAGCTGTTGATGGGATGGTGCCGCTTCTTCCGATGCCGCCACTTTTGCTGCTGGTTCAGGCTCCAAGGGTGGAGCTTCCACAACCACTTCAGGCTCGCCCTCGCTCGCCGCATCTGCATCGTCCACGGGCGCACCTTCCCGGTACCTCGAGGCCATTAGGTCAAACACCTCGTTGTAAAAGGTTTTCTTCTTGATGCGATGAAAATGTGCCTCCCAGACCGGAAAGAGGAGCTCCTGCAAGAGTAACCAAGAGTTTCGGGTTTGTAGGGCCTATAGGCTGTTTATAGTGCCGTACTCTAAGGGTTCATCCGACACTCCTAACTTAAATGTGATAGAAGTAACTTAGAAGGACTTAGCTGTTGTACAAGCGATGTAAATTAGCAGTATTTCATAAGTTGTGTCTAAGTTCCCTAGGCTTATGTTTTCTGCTCATTCCACTTGCTGCTAAAACCGTGTCTTCTTCATACGCAACGTTTTCCCGGTCTCATTTTTTGCAGAACATTAAAAAAGGCTCAAAATATTGCCTATGTTTGTAAGTTCCGGCTAAGTATTTTCTGTCTGTTTTTAATGTGTAGATCCGAAAGATACTGCACTTATGTAAGTAACTTATAAGCCCCGCAAGTAAAGCCTATGTGCAAGTTGAGCTTCCTGTAGAAAGGACACCCTATCTATATATATCCTAGGATATATCCATGGATATAACACTTATAAGTCATAAGTATCGGAGGAACCCTTGGTGTAGGGTCTAAGACTTTTCCCACAAGGAATTCGAGGAACAAAAAGGTCCTTGAAGCTTTCCCAGCCAATCCAACGAGAATCGAACTCGCGGGTCCAGCTTCCATCCGTGAACTTTTCACTGATGTTCTTCAGAAATGCGCGGGTCTGTCGGTGCGCCGCAATAGCGGCCTTCGGATCAGTTGGTGGCATGGGTGCAGCTGCGGTTGTAGAAGAAGAAGCAGATGCGCCAACTGATTGCTTGATGGAACGGACCGCGCTCTTGAGCTGCGTTCGCAGCACCTCTGTTGCAGACTTGCTCCAAGTGGAGACAATCTGAACGTGAGGGTGGACCCATGCCAATGCTGCAATCAGTGCCGGTGGGATTTTCCCTAATGAAGGATTTCGTTGCTTCAGCTGCATCAAAAAGGTGATGCAGTCCGTGGTCGCAACCGCCCCAACCGGCAAAGGGGACTCCTCTACCCAGTGCCAAAATGCCTGACGTTGAGCCTGCAGCCTTAGGACAAAATATGCGGCCGCAAACCAGCCCGCCTTATCAGAGGGGCGCAAGGTGTCATGAAACACCGAAGAGGGCCACGAACGAGAATAGATGTGCTGCTCCCTTGCGTGGTGCAAGGTCTCCAACGTCCTTTGGACGTAATTCGCAGTGGCTCGACCCTGCTTGTCCACTCGCGGTTTCTTCTTAGGAGCCTCCATAGCTGCTACAGAAAGCGCTACGTGCTTCGAGACTGTTTGAAGTGTTTCCACCTGTGACAGCTGCGGCACCATGGAGGGTGACACAAGACATGTTTACCATCAGCGGGGATTAGTAATATTCGCCTGGCCTGAACTGTATGGGTCCTGATCGAATTCATCGTCGGGGTGCTCGTACAAAACACCGTCCTATATGCGCGCCGTGGGCACTGTACAGAGCTTTCTCTGAACTAAGATCCCCAACAAGACACCCCATGTCTACACTCACCGATACCCAGAAGTAAACTAAACTCCACTCACGAAGCCCTGGAGGAACAAAACTAGACCATGTTCATTCCAAGCACGGGTGAAACACCTCAGAGCACGGAATGCTAAACCAAAACAGACAGGGGCGAAGCACCTCGCTGTCACACACCCAAACCGACAGAACAATAGCTATACCTTTTCTATCGAAAGCAGGAAAAACAAAACTAGACCATGTTCATTCCAAGCACGGGTGAAACACCTCAGAGCATTTTCAAGGCCTCCATTTTTTGCAATCCTTCGGCACTCCTTCCCGGTATGGGTGCTCATCCCCGTGCAAACTGTGTTGATCCGAACCCCAACGGACGTTGCTCTCCGTTGAGCTTCGGATCCTTAGTTGTTTCAATATGCCCATGGCTCTTTCAAAGCTTTGCCTTTCCTGATCATGCCTCTTTTTGTAGCCTTTTCCTACGTCCTCCTACAAGTTTTTCCGGAAATTTCCTTCCTTTACCTCCGTTTCCCTATCCCCACCATCCCGACCATCCCGACCATCCCGACCATCCCGACCATCCCCACCATCCCCACCATCCCGACCATCCCATGCATCCATAAAGGATCAAAGCTTCTGGCAAGCGTCCCGACAATCCCGACCATCCCATGCATCCATAAAGGAACAAAGCTTCTGGCAAGCGTCCCGACAATCCCGACCATCCCGACCATCCCGGACAAGCGCCGATGCTGATTCGGCGAATGCGATGCTGATTCCTCATGCTGATTCCTCACGCTGATTTGGTTGAAGCCATTCTGATTTGGCAATTCCCCTATGTATGTATGTGTATGTATATGTATGTTTCTGTATGTATGTTATGTTATGTTATGTTATATGTATGTTATGTTATGTTATGTTATGTTATGTTATGTATGTATGTATGTATGTTATGTATGTTATGTATGTTATGTATGTTATGTATGTTATGTAATGTCTGTAATGTGTGTAATGTGTGCAATTTGTGTAATGTATGTAATGTATGTAATGTATGTAATGTATGTAATGTGTGTAATGTGTGTAATGTGTGTAATGTGTGTAATGTGTGTAATGTGTGTAATGTGTGTAATGTATGTAATGAATGTAACGTATGTAAGGTATGTAAGGTATGTAAGGTATGTAAGGTATGTAAGGTATGTAAGGTATGTAATGTATGTAATGTATGTAATGTATGTAATGTGTGTAATGTGTGTAATGTGTGTAATGTGTGTAATGTGTGTAATGTGTGTAATGTGTGTAATGTGTGTAATGTGTGTAGTGTGTGTAGTGTGTGTAATGTGTGTAATGTGTGTAATGTGTGTAATGTGTGTAATGTGTGTAATGTGTGTAATGTGTGTAATGGGTGTAATGTGTGTAATGTGTGTAATGTGTGCAATGTGTGCAATGTGTGCAATGTGTGCAATGTGTGCAATGAGTGCAATGTGTGCAATGTGTGCAATGTGTGCAATGAGTGCAATGTGTGCAATGTGTGCAATGTGTGCAATGTGTGCAATGTGTGCAATGTGTGCAATGTGTGCAATGTGTGCAATGTGTGCAATGTGTGCAATGTGTGCAATGTGTGCAATGTGTGCAATGTGTGCAATGTGTGCAATGTGTGCAATGTGTGCAATGTGTGCAATGTATGTAATGTGTGTAATGTGTGCAATGTGTGTAATGTGTGTAATGTGTGTAATGTGTGTAATGTGTGTAATGTGTGTAATGTGTGTAATGTGTGTAATGTATGTAATGTATGTAATGTATGCGTATATAGAATTTACATGCAGTAGATATCTCCAAGTTCTCGTTTTAAACCACCCTATCCTCCCCCAGGAGTCCCTGCTGCAGCTTTGGCAGCCAAGGTGGCGTTCAACCCTAGGGCCACAGCCACGGCCTGTTGCCAGACATGCAGCTGTTTTGGCTGACTTTCCCAAATAAAATGTGGATATCAACAAACCCAGGCGGGCGTTCACCAAGATAAATTAAAGACTAGTGACTAGTCATGCTAAATATGTTGCTTTCTTTTTGAAAGAACCATCGGCATAGAAGTCGAGAAAATGGTTCCGATATCATTGATTCTGGTTCGTTTGATTGATATCCGGATACACGGTGATGCCCCTAGTAGCCTAGTTATAAGTTAGTTTGTGACCCCATCCAACTATAGTTAAAATCACCCCTTAGTTGATCTAGTATAGACCAACTTAGTAAACTATGGGGCACAACTTTCTAGCAACCCCCTAAACATATTTAAATATCTAGTGTCAATTGGTCAATTGGTCAATTGATCATACCACTGGCAAAAACAGGCCACCTTAGATTTTGGCTGCAAATAAAATCTTGCCTTTCTCTGGCGAGGGCATTCAGCTCAGAAGGGATCTTTCACCCCACTGCCCATCCATTTCCCCAATATATCTCCCACGAGTGTCCCTGGGTCCGGGACCCGCGTGATGATGCATCTCTGGACTGCCTGAGAGCATGTCCACAAGACAAGAAGAGCATTCTCTTATTGTCGACTAATAAGGACCAAATGCATATCTTGCACGTTGTGTTACCATTGTGCCATTATCAGTGTCAGAGTTTGTGGTCGGGACCCTGTTGCGATCCACTTGTCCTTGATTCATCCTCTCTATTCTATTTATGCCAAGCTATTGCTGTCCATGGCTGTTGCGAATGTTTGAGTTGATGAGTCTAGAGCGTAGCCAGTGGAGTAAGGGCATGCAGATAAGAAACGTTTGGAAACAATCCCTCCTTCAAAACCACGCTTTTGGGGACCACCTAGAATATCCTAGAATATCTAGGACTATCATGGCATAAAACTCACACTGTCTGGGTATGGTGACTATGGTGACCATGGACAAAGGGTATCCCATTGTATCGAAAAATGCCCTGTTGAAAGTTGGTGGTGCCTCCAGGTTGGACGGCAAGGCAGATGACACAGTGGAGGCCAACAAACTGGGACCTCAGCCGATCCAAATGCCATAGCTGCCATAGCTCTTCGGTAGGGCGATTTGGTGATTGGATGTGATTTGACTCACTATAGCTAGGATTAGTGTTGGTTTCACAAAGGATCATTGAAAAAGAGAGCTGGAATGCACCAATGATACCCCTTTGGACCGACCAGGGAGGTTTACTCCTTGGAGAAAATTTGCGACAACACAATTATTTCTTGAGGCCCCAGCCTATCAGATAGGAAAAAGCAATGATTTTAAATCTTGGAGATGTTAGCTATAATAAGCATACGGCATCAAAAATCCGTACAAAAGAAAATCCTCGTCTCCCAGCTTTTGAACTTCGGACATATTTATCCAACATCTCAAAATTATTCTGTCCCCCAACCACCCCCTCTCCAAAACAATCCTAATGTCCAATCCGCGCCGTTTTTTCTTGCGAGTTCACTGTCTATCTGATTGCCTGTAGATATAGATTGCGAACTGTCTATCTTATTCCCATCCAATCACCATAAAGACCATACAGGGCACAGTGCTATATTAGAAAATATAGGGGGTATTGCTTTAAGTGCTTCAGGGATTGCTTAGGTAGTGCTAAAGCCTTCAACGCAAAATGGATTCAACAATTACGTGTCCTAAATTGGTCTTTTTGAACCCCTTTTCACAGAATTATAGGACACCTATAAAAGTGCTAGCCATTGTAATTTTTGAGGTGGTGAGAACCGAGTTTTTTTTTCCCACCCACCTTTATCATACTATTTTTTTTTATCCTGTGCCACAACCCCCCTCTTCAAAACTATTTTACATATGGCCAGGATCCAAAAATAAAACCCATGTTCCTCACCCTAGGGCACTAGGTCATCTTATATGTATATTTATTGTATATTTATATTACTGTCTATATTTCAAGAGGGTATCAATGTAATCAACCTTTAACATGCGCAGAATTAATCTATTTTTTGATTTCAAAACTTTTTGAAGTAAACCTACAGGATTAAATTTTGGTAGTACAAACGGGTGTACCAATATTGGTGGCAAAGACTTTGGTGGTTATGTGCTGCATGAGCAAACGTTCCACCCAATCATGAGGTAGAATCTTGCAGGTACGTAGCCACCACTATGGCAGAATCAATACAACGGATAAAGTTAGAAATCAAGTTACGGCATCTACCCCCTATGGAAACAAGGTGGCTGGACCACCAGTGTGTAGCGCGACAAAACAACCTAGTAGTAACGGGACACAGCGGGCATAGAGTGCTGCAAATATGCAATGGGAATCAATGAAGTCAATAGCAGGCAGGGTATGATGGTTTAACGGTGTTAGTGTTACCCAAGCCTGAGCTGATATGGTCGTTATACCTGGGGTGGAAACCTAGAATATCATGGGCACATGCTCCAACACTATTTGGCCGATGGTTGAAACTTTGGTCGATGGGGCTGACTTCCACCCAATGAATTTCAAAACCCAAATATTGCCGTTACCTCACGAGAAAAACAACATAAACAACATGCCAAGACCAAAACGACCAAAGCCCTATCTTTTTTGAGTTTCGCTGTGGTTCCCTGTGTTCCCACACTGCGGCTGCTGGGAGGCACCTGAAGTGATGGCCCGCAGGAAAAAGTAATGGGCGTGGGTTTTTGATTTGTATTTCCAAACGAAGACTATGGATCTGGGCAAGTTACAGCTATTCCCAGACTGGAATAAGTGAAGTGACTCTCCCGATTGACCATGCTTGTGCTTATTGTGAGGTCGTTTTGATGTACCAAATGAATCCAAACTCGGATAACTCGAGGCAGTTTCGATTACAAAGCTTGATGCTGATCTCACATCAAGGGTGCATAAACCTGGGATATCTTGGGATCAGGTTGAACACACTTTCCAAGCTGAAGATTGAACATCAAATCATCATCCCACTCAATTCCGCAAATTAAAGCCCATCTTCAAACTAGCAGGATGGTTTTGCTCCAGCATTTTTGAATTTCAAAAAACATTCCACCGGAAGACAGTCTGACCAAACAGGTTGGTGATCTGAATCCCTCCAGGCTCTCCACCGGATTTTTTTCGCACACCAGACTAGACCCTGGTGAAAATTCAATGCCACGCAGCCGGGGGTTGGCGCGATCAGCACCCACCACCCAGAAGTACCCAGCATCAAAGGTTGCTAAAGCTTTTGGAAAAGGACAAGTTTCTTGCTCCTAAAATAAACCATCATTGGAATATGACGTGTCCATACGTGTTCATCTTTGCAAGAACAAACAACCACCCAATCCACTCACCTGTTCTTTCTAACTATCGATGTCATTGGTTTTCAACTGCTTTATCCCCGTGATTGCTGAGAAATGTCTTCTTTGTCGCCCGTTGGCAACAGCTAAAGTCCCTTGAGCGACGAGGTGGACCCGCAACTAGGCCGGGGATGCAAGGAGAGGTGTGTTTCTTGAGCTTGGGAATTTGGAGTAGCAAAGGTTATTGTTGATTTTGAAGTTTCCTGGCTAAATCCCAAAACTCAACCTGGAAAGGCCCATTGGGCGACGTGGATGTCCAAAACCCATCTTTTGTCACCCATCAGGGAAGGTATAACATGGTGGAACTATGGCGATATACTCCATTTGCTAAGGAGATCGGGATCCTACTACAGTATCATGAAACCGCAGATTGCACGTGTTGCTGATGATACGGTGTTTCCTTGAAACTTTTTCTGAGCTGCCTGAAATGCATGTACTGAAACGTTCTTCGGCATATACCGGCCCCAGCAGTCGCCCAAATTTGTTTCATTGCCTGCTCACATCTGTCATGATTTTGCCATGAAAGCCTATGACCATCATTCAACATCCTTGGATAGCCCAGAATAGCCTAACTTCGCGGACCTCCCGTTGTTTAGGGCTCTGAAAAAGATGATTTGGGCCATCTAAGCAAGTGCAGAATCCTAGAGTTCCTAGCTAGCTTGAAAGGGGTCCGGTTTTATTATATTTCCCGACGGTATATCCGTTTCATTCATATCAGTGTTTCTCGATAATGTAAAAGTTTACGTTGTTGAATCATCGTTATTGGCTGTATCAAATATGTCGTTTGCAACACACTGTGTGTGCACTTTATCGCCCATTTCATGTTGGCTGAAACCATTTTCATGCTGTACGTATGTGTGTATATATATATACACATAATTATATATGTATAGATACATACTTGGTTCCTCCTATTTCGCCTGTTGCTTGCTTCAGCCCTGTGCCCAGCTGCTTCAACTGCTAGCTGTCGGATCCTCTTCGAAGTACACCTACATCAGGGAAGGATGTAGAAAGTCGCAGGGAAGTCCCAGATGAGAACAGCGAGTGATTTCAGCGCATCCAAGAATGATGAACACCAGTCGGGGATCATCATCCCATGTGTTGGGATGGAACATGAAAACCAAGTGAAACCACCAACAGGGAAAGAGGGAAGGTGAAGTCGGGGTTCCCCAATTTCTGGATATATAAATATATACACAAGATGTATAATTATGATGTTTATATACATATATTATACTATGTATACTATACTATAAATACTTACTATATATATATAATATATACTTACTACAATATATATATATAGATACTTACTATAATACTCGCAATTAAAACTCCTTACATGGACCTTTAGATCGACTACCGTATATACATATAAAAACACAAACAATAAAGATAATCATAAAAATAATAATGGTAACAATAAATTATATACATGAAAAACAAACACACACTTTCTTCCCGCAGTTGCAGCTCCAGCCATGCAGTTCGCACACCACTGGAATTTTAGATGGAACAAAGGAACGGCTTATTTCCAAAACAGTTTGATGTCCATGTTGGTTTTTGGGCAGCTATCCGGCTACTTAATCCCTTGAGCAGCTGAACAAGTTGAACCAACTGCAGCTTGATCCTGCACGTAAAATCTGCAGCACTTGGGCAACTGGGTTTGTTGGATCTTGCATGACTCTACCGCCCTGGTATCCTGATGAATGTCTTCCCAAGAGCAAAGCGGACTAGCTCCTGATCTTCACTTTGGTTTCTAAGAGCTCAACATTTGACTGCTCCTATGGCCAAAAAACAACATCCGCATGTCTATGCACTTATCATTGCTGCTCACTTTCCATACTCTTCAGTCTTCCCCATGTGTTTTTATGCTGTCCATCTTCCCTGTCTAGGTCGCCCAATATTTCAAAGCCCTCATCCCCAGGATGAAGTTGGACCTTGTCTTCGGAAAACAACGAAATCAATGAGCTCATTGGTGCCCCAACGATCCAAACCCATCTGGGTTTCAAAAGCAACACCCTCCCACCTGACGAAGGAACTATCGAGGCAATATCCCTTCAGGTGGCATGGTGATCATCCGGCAGGATCTTTGTCCTAGACATGTCAACAGGATAAATGAATCACTGTGTTTGACCATTGATTAACTAACCATTGCACATTTTTCATATTTCATGTTATTCCAAAGTTTCCATGTGTTAGTTAATCAATGGTCCATCTCCCACTGACAGTGTTACCCTACTGGCGAATGGACATGATCCATCTTGGGGTCTCTGACCAGGCCCATCAAATTGCAATGAATCCCAGGATCTAAGGTATGAACCGACAGTGAGAGCATTATCATTTCAAACCAATTAATTACACCAACACCAATACAGATAGGATTCGCAGGGTCAGTCGTTGGATATACAGATGATACAAGTCCAATTCCATTCATAGCAGGTACTCTACCCAAACCCTGAATCCAATGCATCTACTGTTCAACTGCTGGGCTATTTGGGATGAGTAGGAATTGGGGTAGAACAACCCACAGGCGCATACCGTTTTTTTTTCCGATCTTTGATTGGATGCCGGTGTTATTGTATCCCCTTGCTGGTTTCCACACCGTATCACCGCCCCAAATTTGATTGGGCTGAGGCCCAACCTCGCTGCACAGGTCACCATCTGGCATGGAGGAGCCCAGTGATCCCATGGAGTGGATGGGGCGGCAAATCTCACTTCCCAAACAAATATGACCCATTCATATCCATTCATATCCATTCATACATACTTTTCCATGGTTTACCTATGCTTACCTTTCCCCATCACCATATATCTACTGGAAGGCAATCGGCTTGCACTTGGGGCATAGCCCCATCATATCTGAAAATTGTCGAACTCTCTTTCCAGTGGTGTTGCCATGGCTTTGCAGCTCAAGCCAAGAAGGATCATAAAAACGGTCCTGGCCTCATTCATTTCACCAATAAATTAAAAATGCATCCGCTTGTCCCCACTCCCTGTCGATTCAAAGTGTCAATCGATGATGAGTGGATAAAAGTCTTTGGTTCCCAACAGAAATTGTTTTTTGTGGAGAGACCATTTTTTCAATGGGATGAAATTCAAGCTTTGCGCAGCAATGCGATCAGCTCAGCAACAGATGGACCTGGCTCCTAGTCCCAAAGGCCCCAGTAGGCCCGGAAAATCTCCGGTTCTGTTTCGAAGTATCTTTCGATTTTGCACTGGACATTTCTTCCCTCAAAGTGCAAGAACAAACATGTACAAAAAGGAATCCCTCATTTTCAACTGCACATTTCCGCATTGGACAACATAAAACATATGATATGTTCGTGTTCCCTTCCCAACTGGGTTTGTTTCAAAATGGGAGGTGCCCCAAAATCCCATTTCCTAATTAGAATTTTCTTTCTAATTGTCGTATATTGTCGTGGGCATGGCCTTGCCCCGGGCCTGGATCTAAGCTGTGCTGGACAATGCTCAAGACCGAGTCCACGTGACGTGTCAGGAGCCGAATCCTCGGGTGATTGGATTTCAGAAATAACCACGGTGTCACCCAAAAAAAGGGAATTACCCTCTGACAATGAAACGTGACACAAGAAAACACCTCATTCGTAGATTTTTCTGTTCGTGAACAACTATTAAGTGATGTTTATATTACTCTAAGTTTACGTTCACTAGAGGGTAAGTTTACGTTCACTATAGGGCATCGTGCAGGACTGGGCATTACGGTAATTTCATGAAGATTCTAGACGACAGGGACAACACAACAGAAGTGGGATCAAATCGGCAAAGTGATGGGTAAAGTTAAACCAGTTAAACCAACCAATATCAAGGCATCAGCACAATATCACAAAGCTGATTTACGTTGAACAGTGGGAGGGGCCAATAAAAGCTAGTCACCAGGAAAAAGTTTTTGGGGTCTAACCCACTAGGGTATAAATCTAAATGGATAAAATCTAGGGGTTGTGAGGTTAGCATTCGGATGTTTTGGTTTCAGGATTCACCCTTCAAGGCCCATGGTGCCCCCAAACACGTTCATGGTTGCCCTACGCACGCTTACGGCCACCATAGATTAGGGCCTCTTGGATTTGAAATTCATTGCGCCATTGCGCCATTGACCTTGGGTAAAATCTAGCCATCCTCTTTGGTCAAATCAACCCTATTTCTAGTCCTCGCAGGGGGCGACCACCATTGGGGGATAAAGGATGGAGATAATCCGTTTAAAAACCAGCGTAAATTGGGAAAACTGAAGATTCATGCTTCCAATTTATGATCATAACTTGTAAACCCACACATTTGCCCAAGCGCCCTAGCTTCAGGACTGAACCCGATTCATTCACCATTTCGTGCATTGTCTCGTCCCAGGAGCTTCAGGCTCATGTTGATGATGTCACCTTTATTGACCTGGGCGGTCAAATCACCAATCATGCCCTGAAACGGAGGGAGCAACAGAGGGTAAAACATGAAAGGTCACTGGGATTACTGACATCAACATCAAGGGCTGCAATCCGAAGACTTACCCTTAGTGCACGTGGAAAAGACGATTAACAGTTTAACATAAAAAAATGCAGCAGATATACCAACTTCAATACATGGGCAATGCTGTGGTCTGTGGCCTCTGCATGGCACGGGTGCAGGGCAATGTTTGGACTAAGCAGGCAACAACATGACCTTGAGCGCCAACAATCCCATGGTACAATAGTAGCCCATAATCCCAATCTTCCCATTAGCAGGAAGCTGGTTGTACCCAGAACCGATGTGCAATTTTGATGCCGCCTTTTTCCATGTGACTATGCAACCTCGGTTTTGGTTTTTTAGACCCCTCTGATTGGAAACACGAACCTGGATAGCCACCTGACCAAGCAGCATTGGCTCCATTTCAATGACATGGGTTGGTTTCAACCAACACCTTTGGCAGGTCATATAGATTGAAAATCAGCATTGAACGTCAACATGGATATTTCCAACAAGAAAACCATCATCTAAACTTCCAAAAATGATTCAAACAATGATATAGTTCTTAGGGTTTCATCTAAGATATAACAGCTATAAATTCTATAATCTCCCCCCTTACAGCAAAGAACCCACCGCCCTGAGTAGCCCAACGCTTCCTCGCAGGGCCATCAGTCCCTCGACTAACTCATCTAAAGACAAATGTCCGCCCATATCTGCCTGAAATATGTCATGGCTGGATATGATTGGTGAAATGATGGGTACAAATGGGGTTAGTTGATGTTATTTATTTTGGGTATAACAATGCATAACATCTAATCCAATAACCATGGTTGACTGAGTCCAAAATGACTATACCCAACACGTCCTGATGGGAGAACCAACAAGAGCTTGGACGCAACCAATAGAGATGGCAACACCCTTAGTGATTCCTTGTTGGTGTTGACAATTTCTGATAATTTCCGTAAGAGAAAGTATATATATAGATATGACTAACATGACGCAATACTTATTCATCCTTGAAACTTTTAGCGACCCACTTGAAAACATCTAGGTTTGGATGGGGCAGAAGATGATGGCAGAATCTTGTCCAGGCACTCACGGCCAATATCGACATCACCATGATACCCAATGCATCAAGGACCAAAATATCATGGTGACCAAGAAAAACAGAGTGTAAAGATGTGTAAAGGATATACGTAATTTTATATCCAGCAAGATTTAGAGACAGTTGCATCGAAAAGGAAAGGTGTCAGCGAAGACCCGCCCAACAGGCCGAGCGATTGAAGCAGTGACCCTGTGCGAGTTAGCTTAGCCTCAAACAAAGCAAAAAAAATGGAAAGGAATCCCGCACAAATTACCGGCAATCTCATCCAGGTAAAACACTATTAAAAAATGCTTTATCCATTGTCCTTTTGCAATCTTTCCTGCTTTAAGTCAGCAGAGGAGATATGTGTCTCCATGGCAACAAAGTAGTGCCCCGATACAAAGAAACTGTTTTCCACTTCCAACATGAAACTTTTCACCATGCTTCATCCATAAATTAAGAGGGGATCACATGATGATCAATGATCCTCCTTGTCCCCCAAATTTCTGCGAGGGACATCCATGATGTCAAACAGATGAGCTTTGTTTGACACGTCGATGTACGCATCTTCCAGCCTCACATACTTGGCGGGACAGACCATGGAGCAGTTGACGGATAGGGTCAAAACCAAAAAGAACTGACTTGAGATGGATAAAGTCAACCGGCGTCCCACAACAACTTGATTCAGCCGGTCAAAATGAGACTTTATGATGGGGTAGTGCGGATGACTTGGAAGATGTGCATGCGAACCACCATGTTCGCAAAAGGGACCCCGTTTCTTACTACAAATGGCCAGACCCACCCAAGACCCCAACTCTAAAAACTACACGTCCCCGCATGATCCTGCATGATTCTTTCTGGTGTTTTAGTGGGGCAGCTTTGGTGATCCACGTACAATGCCCACTTTTCAGTTGAAAACTAGTTTCAAGGATGTCTCGGAGCTTTTCGGACATCCGCACCAAAGTCCAGCATTTGACCAAGAGTGTTCATCGCTGAGTGGCGCTTCCGTGAACTCAGGATCCTGCGGGTTCATTTGCAGCAAGGGATTTGGGCTGCGGGTGACGAGATGGGGGTTTCTAGAACCGTCGCGCAATAATCCCCAACAGTTGGTGTAATTATATGCAACCTTACCGAACAATTGTCAAACAACCGTACCCAGACGTCAAGAGACGGCTTTGGGGTTTTCTTGAACTGGGGTGTGCCAATCATGCAGCATAAATAAAGGTCCGTTCAAAAGGGAAATCCTTGGCTCGTGAACTCCTACCTTAAGAACACATGCATTTGTTAAGTGATTGTGTTTTGGTAATTCTGAGGTTGCCAGGTAGCATTAGGCACTCAAAAGGGACCGTGACGGAATACTGCTTACTACTTGAATTTCCTCTTGCACAAGTAGGATCGCAGCAACCTCTATTGCTTCCCCAACATCACTGCTTAGTGGAGCTGACCTGCAAAGCCGAATTTGACAATCTCAGCCAGCTGGACTATCTTTAAAACATAGAGAGAGTTAAATAGATATATGAATCATATATTTGAATATAGCTGAATAAATAAATATATATATATCATATATACATGTGCTATGTATCATGTATCTACTTCCTATTTACTACCTGTGTACTCTCACAACACTACATGTGTTTAACGTATACCGTACCTACCATACATTCCAACGATATCATGCATACCCTGCATACCATACGAACTTTGACCATACATACCATACCTATCATACCTATCATACATACCACAACACATACCATATATATGAAACATAATTACCACACCTACCATACATACAATACCAAACATACATGCCATACATACGATACCTACCTTACATAGCAAACATCCCATACCCATCATAGTAACCATACATACCATACAGACCATACATACTGTCATATCAAACATACCATACCCAATAGACTTACATACCATACCTACCATCTATACAATACCAACCATTCATGCCATACATACCATACCTACCAAACATACCATACATTCCAAACATGCCATACCAGACCGACCATACACACCATACATACCCAACATACCATACCACACCCCCACCACACGATGGAGGGAGGGGGACAGTACTATGGCTGACCCATCACCATGGCCGGGGGGGAGGCGGGTTGGAACGCTGGACCATATATATACATATATATATAAGTATGCGTATGCAGTGTTTTCCCAAACAGGACAGATAAAGTCTTTTAATTTAGTGCGGTTGACACCAGGACATGTGTAGTTGTTAAAAACTTATCATGACACAAACCAACATTGACCGATTGACCACCTATTTTTCCCCCAAGAAATGGTTGTCGTGTCATCGGAATTATCTTCCAACTTGGGTTGATCGGGGTCAGCAATTTCGGGACAAAGCCAGTTGTTTTTCTTCAAACTGCTGTGAGCCCTTTGGTGCTGTGATGGCTCACACATGTTCACACCTCTTGTGTAAACTACAGTTATTTGACCAACTGGAATAAAACAACTTCAATGCAATTTTTGGCACTTTGGAATGATTACCCAGTGAGCCAGCCCCTGACTTGTCCTGCAACCAGCGTTGAAAGGACTCGCGATGGATCACCACCTGCACCAGCAGAGTAGTAGTGAAACTGGGTAGTACATTGTTGGGGTTCACCCTGCAAGGATGTTTTCTTCGAGTTTCCTTGCCTGGACAGATCAAAGTACATGAATGTAAATGATGTTTCACCATAAAGGTTGTCAAGATCCATGACAACACATGACCCAACATCGGTACGATCACTTTCATGCAGAACGCGTTATTAAGGCCAAGGGCGTCTGATGTTTGCGGTCACTTTTTAGCCGTCACATAGATGTTGGAATCATCACCAAGGCCATCTGCTGGCAAGTCAGTCATCTGTGCAATAACCTGGTGGTTGCATTTGTTATGGGGTCATTTTCTGACTACGTAGGCCTTTAAAAACAAGTGGCTTTTCTCCACCTCAAAGTGGCCAAGTGTTGCCCCAATTGGAACCTCGTCTTTCAAGAGCTGCTCGTCCAAGATGCTGTGTTGCACATCCAAATCGCCTTAGATTGGCATCCTGTGTGAGCAGGGGCGGACAGCTCTGAGAAATTCCGTTCTACTTGTAAACTTAATATCTTTATAGGAGGTACCAGTATGCTACAACTGATAGAACTTCTGATTTCAAGCATCAATCTGATTGACCGGTTTGCAGACCATCCTGACTCCAGCACAAAAACACAACCAAATTTGGGAATTCCTGGCAAAGAGTAAGCGGGAACTGCCAAACAAATTGCCATGCCCAGAATTCAGACAATCTAAAATGTTCATGGCCTTCGTGATGATCACAAAACATCGAACAAAACTGTTATATATATATATATACATATTTGGCGAAACATGGGCAACAAAATCCATCTGCATGTCGCAGATTAACATTTTTCTCCTAAAGCTTCATTGCAGCCAATGCAAACATGAAAGCAGCAACCAAGTGGCCTGTGACAAAGGTCCGCCGAGACCGAACGTCTTTGCCCAAGAACCTGAAGTGGCCAGGGGTGGGTGCGAGGAGAGGCCCGTTGGAACGTCTTTTTGCAATATAAAAAATGAATGGCGCTCGACAGTGTCTTAAATCGACCACCCAATAACATAGTGTGCACATATATATATAATATGTATGTATATATATATATATGTCTGTATGTCTGTATGTCTGTATGTCTGTATGTCTGTATGTCTGTATGTCTGTATGTATGTATGTATGTATGTAAATGTATACATGTATGTATGTATGTATGTATGTATGTATGTATGTTTGTGTGTACGTCTGTATGTATGTATGTATGTATGCATGCATGTATGTATGTATGTATG
This sequence comes from Cladocopium goreaui, assembly GCA_947184155.2. Lineage (NCBI taxonomy): Eukaryota > Dinophyceae > Suessiales > Symbiodiniaceae > Cladocopium > Cladocopium goreaui. The sequence continues at coordinate 115,637 of CAMXCT020000091.1, forward strand.
TTTTTATGTATGTTTTTATGTATGTATGTATGTATGTATGTATGTTTGTGTGTATGTATGTATGTATGTACGTATGTATGTGTGTATGTATGTATGTATGTATGTATGTTTGTATGTATGTATGTATGTATGAATGTTTTTATGTATGTATGTATGTATGTATGTATGTATGTATGTATGTATGTATGTATGTGTGTATGTATGTATGTATGTATGTATGTATGCATGTAAATGTATATATATATATACATATTCATATTATAGAATGTAATATTGAGCCCGCCTGTTGCGTATCAAGGCAACAATGACGTGAAATGACCTGAATATGGACATCAACTGTTTTCTGACTGAAAACGATGCGATAGTAGCATAATTTTAGGGATAAGGGCAGGAATCCTAAAGGTGCCAAAAGGTTGCTGCTTGGCAGTCACAGCATGAAAAAATACCTACCAACCTTTACCAAGCCCTCCAAAATGTGCGGCTGCAAATTGTCCGAACATGTGGCCGGGTTCATTGGTCGTTCCGCCCAAAATTAGGAACGTAATTGGATGATGCCAGCGGCTACGAGGCATCATTAACAAAAATGCGGATATCCTTTTGTCGTGTTTAAGGCTGTCTGTTGCCCGTGGAGCGGACGTTGCCCGCGCCTCGCCACGTGCTCTTTGATCATGACCCTCACCTGTGGCGAGACCATTGCAGTGGTACCATTGCAGTGGTGGGGGGGCGTCTATCAGTAAGGAGTGGGGAATAACTTTACAAACATATGATAACATAGCTTTATCACTTGGTACTATACCAAGTCAGGGTCTCAGCGAATCAAACATGGACAATCATGAACGTATCCCACCCACCAGAATGTCTCAAGCAACAAAAAGCGTAGCGGTGATCAAATTCGCCACATCTCCACCGAACATCGGGGCTTTCATCAGACCTTTCACATTGGGCCCTGGCCTTTTCCGAGGAGTCCGCCAGTTCGCGATTGCGACGTTGCAACTGAGATCCAGTGACCTCAGGCATGGTGCCTGGTGGTCCATCTAAACATGGTGGACTAAGCATTTTGTGGATACAACATCAATCAACACCAAACCATGATAATTCTATGATATAACATGATATAGCCATCATGTGGAGTTACAGTAGCGAACGGAAAAATGGGAATGATTTTGGTGACCAAGACCCCTGTCACTTGAAGATCCAACCTGCACTACTGAATGCAAGTGTGATTTCTCGATATTTAGGCTTTTTGGTGTGAATTTGAGCTCTACCCGTGGATATCCCAGATGATTCACTTTTTGAGAATAGGGTTTCTCTCGCCAGCTTGGCAGGAGTGCCAAAAAGGTGAAAACTGTCCCAGATCCACAGGCTCCACTCATCGGTTGTAGGGGGCTCTCTCTCTGAGTAGCAGCACATTGTCGATGAAGATGGCCTGGGCAACTTGGAGTGGTAGCGGTATTGGAACAGGGGCAGATTTCGCCAGATTCATGTATATGTTGACAGGTGCTGAATACATCTGTTTCTCCATCATGCCCACATGACCGCGTTCCAAAATGATAAGGTGATGATGAGATGAGAGAACGGGAATCAGCAAAATCGGGCACCAACATGCAATGGCGGTCATCACAAACTTATCATAGGACTTGCAAGTGCACACACTCTGCCCTGCAAACTCACCAGCAAGGTCCATTCAAGGAGTGGTGCAAAGCATGATTTGGAGTCCTGCCCCGTCCAAGAGGGCTTGGACACACCCATATGTTGCGCCACTTTCATTCCCAAATACCTGCCAACTCTTGTTGGCATAAGTTTCTACATCCCCACTACTTATTGGCTGTAGCTCCCAGAATATTCCCCTAACTGTGGTGTAAGCTCTCTTTTTTTTTCAATCTTTTTTGTGAGTCATACAGTATCACACTCTCCGTAGCATCCAAACAGTGGGTTCAGTGACCTCTCAACTGGTTCCGGGTGGCCATGATCAGATTGAAGACGCCCACAGAGACAGTCATGATCATCAAGATATAACCTCAGGAAAGCAGGGATGGTGGTCCAGTCCCCAAGAATGGGGTTCTATCAAAGATTCTAACTGATCCAACAAGCACAGGTCTGATGGAATCAGAGTCAATGACAGGCACTCAACAAAATCAACTCGGATCATCAGCCATGGCCATGTCATACCAGCAACTGCCTTCAGGTGGATGATCTTCAGGGGTTTTCTCACGTTTTGTCCAAAGACTTCCCTGCGATAACCCAGCTGGAAGACACCAAGAAACTCACCATGAAGATGCCGCCTTGGTTCGATGGCGGTGATGGCGAGTCCGAAGTTTTAAAGCCCTGAAATTTATTTAGTATCAAACACTTACACGAAGACACGCCGAAGTGCAGTTTCCAATGAGAACAGACGAAGGGGAAGTAGCCTATCTTGTGATCGAGCCTGAAGGCACACACTCTCCGATGATCCGATGTGTCGAGTGGCAACTCCACGTGGCAAATTAGTCCCTACAATTTTTATTTGTATGTGCTGTATGCCTGCACAAATTGCCGCAAATTCTTTGGAATTGACATCTGTGCTTTAGGGGCACGCGCCGTCCCACAGACCACTCACCACGGTCACATGAGACTTGGAAAGTTGCCGAAATCTTTCGCTGCTGAGGTACCGTAAGTCTCTCCTCGGTGAAGGAAGCGTCTGACAGCTTACATCCTTACATCTTATGGTCAGATGATAGATCTCAGATGGTAAATATCATAGACATAACAGGCACATATACATACTGGTCAGAAGAGCATCCCGCAATGGGCTAGTTGTAAGTTTTCCCGCTTGCCAGGGCTTGAGTCTTTGAAACCACATTCACAGTACACGCCGAATCACATTGTCAAATCGTGGCATAGAACACCAAGGTATAAACGATGGATTTTCCTTTGATATTTGCGACCTGGGCACCTGAACATACCTGAACCATTGATACAAATCCTTAAATTTCCTGCGGCCATATTTGGGAAGAACAATCAACTCGCCACATATGTGAACCAACAATACTTACATTCTTTAAACTAGGTGCAAAATCTCCTGCAGTCAGAAATTCCAGATTCTTGACGCACCCTAAAAATTTTCTGCCGCCGGACATCCCAACCGTTTTTGGCCAAGGGACTCACACGTTCGGGAAAGGGTGTGCCATCGTAGGCAGCACAATCGTCTCTGAAGCACCTAAACCTAAGCCAACGATTGTCAGGTGGATGGTGCCCGTGGTGCCCTGAAATCTACAGATGCCACCAGTAATAGGTCATCAGTACTAACCTTGTTTAACAGAAAATGATCTGGGAAAATCATATAACATACATAAATTGAAAACTCTGGAAATATAACATTGCCAATTAAAAATCACCATCTGGACTGGCAAAACATCATCTGCAAATGGAGGATTTTCTAGTGCTCTGTTTGTTTACCACACTGCACGCATGGTGCTCTATCCAAAAGTTGGGCACCCCCCAGTCACCCATAAAACTCTTTAACTGACGCGTACAAAACAGGGAGGCATACTTGGGTATGGAAGCCATGAACCATTGTCATTTTGTAAGTCATAGAAACTCCAATCTCTATTTTGGTTAGTGGAAGTCATCTCCGAAAACGCCACATGTTGATAACGCCAAGGCACAATGTAAACATCGCGTCCGGCACGGTTTCCAATTCCTTAAAACTTTCCTTGGAGATTGAAGCGGTTTCCATCAAGAGGGCCCAGTCAATTGGTTATAGCAACTATATTACTATATATAAATATAAATATAAATAAATACATACAAATAAATATAACTATATATATATATATATACATATGTAAATTTACTTAAATAAATATAACTATATATAAACAAATATAATTATATAAATATATCTAATTATAAATAGGTATAGCTATATATAAACATAAATAAATATAAAAATACATATATATATATAAATCAATAAATATAGTTATGTATATAATTGTATATATGTAAATATCAATATATATAAACATATTTAAATATCTATAAATATCTATCAATTTATCAATATATAAACTTATATCTAAATAAATATGATTATATATAATATATATATATATAGAGACAGAGAAACTCTGAGGGCTGGGAGCAAAAACACACTGGTCAAAATTTCCGGGTGTTTTTTTTACAGGATTAACAGGGTCTTTTCAGGCTTCGCCGTGTGTGTTAACCCTACCATTGTGCCGTTGGATTCCTCCCACCAAATTAAAAAAAGGTGGGCCAGAGAACCCAAAAGCAAGACGGCACGCAGCACGCCTTTTTTTACCAATCGTGTGGTGTGGGCAGCTGTGCTCTGCATGAAATCGACGTAAGATCTTTACTGAAACAGCGTGCGCACTGATGGTATCAGGGGTATCAGGGGCCGCAATACACCACAGCATGCTGTGTCAGCTACGTCTACATTCTTCTAGTCGATATTTCTGCTAATGTAATTAACCCTATCCCATCTTTCTAGTCGCCATTTATTCCTGGGTTCTCGTTTAGTTTGCTTCGCCGCAGGGGGAGCGAGGACAAAGCGTGGACGGACAGAACACCGTGCGAAATGAAAACTAAACGACGGAGGGAGTTGACGAAAAGAGCATGAAAATGAAGATATGAGGATGGCAGATGGTGAATGATCATGAAAAATGAGACATGATGAAGGATGGCTAAAGACTACTCTGTGCAAAAGCTTCTATGCGTAACAGCTACTGTGTGTAAACGCATCTGTGCGTACAAGTTTCTTTGTGTAAAAGTTCCTCTGTGTACAGTTTTTTTTTGTGAAACAAGTTCTGTGTGTAAAAGCTCCTGTGTGTAAAAGTTTCTGTGCGTAAAAGTTTCTTTGCGTAAAAGCTTTTGTATGTAAAAGCTTCTGTGGGTAAAAACTTATCTGTGTAAAGGTTTTTTATGTGTAAAAGCTTCTGTGTGTAAAATCTTCTCTGTGTAAAAGACTTCTCTGTGTCAAAGCCTCTGAGTGTACAAGCTTCTCTGTGCAAAAGTTCCTCTGTGTAAAAGCTCCTCTGTGTAAAAGCTCCTCTGTGTAAAAGCTCCTCTGTGTAAAAGCTCCTCTGTGAAAAAGGCTTCTCTGTGTAAAAGCCTCCGTGTGTGCAAGGTTCTCTGTGTCAAAACTTCTTTGTGTGAAGATTTCTCTGTGTAAAAACTACTCTGTGAAGTGTAAACGCTTCTGCGTGTAATTGCTTCCCTGTGTAAACGCATCCGTGTGTAAAGGCTCCTCTGTGTAAACCCGTCTGTGTGTAAAAGCTCCTCTGTGTAAAGGCTTTTTTCGTGTAAAAGCTTCTGTGCGCAAAAGCTTCTGTGTGTAAAAGTTTCTGTGTGTAAAAGCTTCTGTGTATGACAAATTCTTTGTGTAAAAGCTTCTGTGTATAAAAGCCCCCCTGTGTGTACAAGCTTCACTGTGTAGAAGCTGCTCTATGTAAAAGTTCTGTGCACCGTAAAGTTGACTGTTTGTAGAACCTTCTGTGTGTGAACGCATCTGTGTGCACAAGATTCTGTGTGCAAAAGCTCCTCTGTGTAAAGACTTCTCTGCGTAAACGCGTCTGTGCGTAAAAGCTCCTCAGACTTCTCTGTGTAAACGCGTCTGTGGGTAAAAGCTTCTCTGTGTAAGACTTCTCTGTGCAAAAGCTACTCGTGCAAAAGGTTCTGTGCGTAAAAGGCTTCTGCGTGCAAAAGCTCATCTGTGTAAAGGCTTCTCTGTGTAACAAGCCTTTGCGTGAAAGCTTCTGCGTGTAAAAGCTTTCCTGCGTAAAAGTTTCCTTGTGCAAAAGCTCCTGTGTGTAAAAACTTCTCTGTGTAAAGTCTTTTTTGTGTGAAAGCTTTCTGTGTGTAAAACTTCCTGTGTGTGACCGTGTCTGTGTGTAAAAGCTTCTGTGTGTAAATCTCCTTTGTGTAAGGACTTCTCTGCGTAAAAGCTCCTGTGTGTCAAGACTTCTCTGTGTAAAAGCTACTCTGTGCAAAAAAGCTTCTGCGCGTAAAGGCTTCTGTGTGTAAACGCGTCCTCATTGTGTCAAGACTCCTCTGTGTAATTGCGTCTGTGTGTCAAAGTTTCTGTGTAAAGGCTTTTTGTGTAAAAACTTCTGTGTTCAAAAGCTTCTGTGTAAAGCCCCTCTGTGCGTAAACGCTTTTTGTGTGTAACAACTTTGTGTGCAAAGACTCCTTTGTGTAAGGATTTATCTGTGCAAACCAGTCTGTGCGTAAAAGCTCCTCTGTGTACGTTTAAGGCTTCTCGGTGAAAAAAGTTTCTCTGTGAAAAAGCTTCTGTGTGTGAAAGCTTTCCTGTGTAAAACTTCTCTGTGTAAAGGCTTTTTTGTTTAAAAGCGTCTGTGTGTAAAAGCTGCTCTGTGTAAAAGTTTCTGTGCTCCATAAACGCTTCTGTGTGTAAAACTTCCTGTGTATAAACGCGTCTGTGTGTAAAAGCTTCTGTGTGTCAATCTCCTTTGTGTAAGAAGGACTCCTCTGTGTAAAAGCTCCTCTGAGTAAAGGCTTGTCTGTGTAAAAGACTTCTCTCTGTAAAAGCCTCTGTGTGTACAAGCTTGTCTGTGTCAAGACTTCTCTGTGTAAGAAATTCTCTGTGTAAAAGCTACTCTGCGTAAAAGCTTCTGCGCGTGGAGGCTTCTGTTTGTAAACGCATCCGCGTGTAAACGCTCCTGTGTAAACGCGTCTGTGTGTAAAAGTTTCTGTGCGTAAAAGTTTCTGTGTAAAGGCTTTTTTGTGTAAAAACTTCTTTGTGTAAGAGCTTCTCTGTCTAAAGGCTTTCCCGTGTAAAAGCTTCTGTGTGGAAAGCTCCTCTGTGTGTAAACGTTTCTGTGTGTAAAAGCTGCTCTGCATAAAAGTTTCTTTGTGTAAAAGCGTCTGTGTGTAAAAGCTCCTCTGTGTGTACAAGCTTCTCTGTGTAAAAGCTCCTCTGTGTAAAGAATTCTCTGTGTCAAAGCCTCTGCGTGTACAAGCTTTTCCGTGTAAAAGCTACTCTGTGTAAAAGCTGCTCTGTGTAAAAGGCTTCTCTGTGTAAAAGCCTCTGTGTGTGCAAGCTTCTCTGTGTCAAGACTACTCTGTATAAAGGCTTCTCTGTGTAAAAGCTTCTGTGTGTAAAACCTTTTCTGTGTAAAAGTCTCTCCGTGGAAAAGACACTGTGTGTAAAGTCCTCACTGTGTACAAGCTTCTCTATGTAAAAGATCCTCCGTGTAAAGCTCCTCTGTGTAAAGCTCCTCTGTGTCAAAGCTGCTCTGTGTAAAACCCGTGCCAACAGCTCCGCATTTTCAGTGCCGCTTGGAGGGAGCTCTTCCCAAGCTATTTCCCCGTTCACGCTGATGCATATCCTATGCTTGGGTTCTCGTTTAGTTTGCTTCGCTGCAAAGGGAGCGACAACCAAACATCGACGGACAGAACGCCGTGCAAAATGAGAACCCCTCCAGCAAAGAACTTTTTCCCATGCATGTCCTGCATGTCCCTTTGCCCAGCGTTCAGACACCGTTTGGGAAGTCTTTGGCACCAGTTTCGGGACAATCGTGTCGATGGAATTTGTCCTGAAAAATCTGTGCCAACAGCGCTGCTCTTTTAGTCTCGCTCCCTGCCAACCAAGCTGTGCATGTCCCATGGTCCAGGGCTTGGAAACTTTGGCAGGTCTTGGGCGCACAGTTTTTCGGAACAATCGTATTGATGAAATTTGTCCTGAAAAACCCGTGCCAACAGCTGCGCATTTTTAGTGTCGCTCCCTGCCAACGAAGCTATGCATGTCCCATCGCCCAGTGTTTGATGTGTTTGCACACCGCTTGACAAGTCTTGGGCGCACAGTTTTTCGGCACAATCGCATTGATGGAATTTGTCCTGAAAACCCGTGCCAACAGCTCTAGATTCTCACTATATCGCTCCCTCCCAACAGAGCTCACCCCGAGCTATTTCTCACGGTATGTCTCGCGCCCTCCCAACAGAGCTCTCCCCAAGCGCTATTTCCCACAGTTTCCTGTCCGTTCTTGATGTCCACGCTTCCGTCTCGCTGCTTTCCAATGGAGTTGTCCCCAGGCTATTTCCCACGGTGTCCGTCCACCATGTCCACGCTTCCGTCTCGCCCCCTCCCAACGCAGCTTTCCCACGGTTTCTCATCCGTAAACGGTGTCCACGCTTCCGTCTGGCTTCCTCCTCCCTGCCAACGGAACTCTCCCCAAGCTATTTCCCACCGCTTCCAGTCCGTCCACCCTATCGTCGCTTCCGTGTCGCTCCCTCCCAACGGAACTCTCCCCAAGCTATTTCCCACAGTTTCCCATCCGTCCACCCTATCGTCGCTTCCGTGTCGCTCCCTCACAACGGAACTCTGCCGAAGCTATTTCCCACCATTTCCCGTCCGTCCACCCTGTCGTCGCTTCCGTGTCGCTCCCTCCCAAAGGAGCTCTCCCCAAGCTATTTCTTCCCGTCCGTCCACCCTGTCGTCGCTTCCGTGTCCCTCCCTCCAGACGAGGCTCTCCCCGAGTTATTTCCCACGGATTCCGGTCCGTCCACCCTGTCGTCGCTGAAGTGTCGCTCCCCCCGCGGCAAAGTAAACTAAACGAGAACCCAAGCATCAGAGATGCCTTTGGGAAAAACAGTCTATACAAGACATTCAGAACCACCAGCGTTTAAAGGGGGAATTGCCCAAAATGTAGCTACATTTTTCAACTTGTTTTCAAAGGGGGCCTTGAAAATGCAAGCTTACATTTTGAAGGTATTTAAAAGACCCTCCCGACAAAAACAACACCTGGGGGGCATTCAGCGACCAATTTTACATTTAAGGGGGGTCCCAAAAAATGTATCTTACATTTTGGTATGACCCCCCCGAAAAGTAACCTGAAAGGTGTGGTGTATAATTAAATAGTAGTATTATATATACAATAAAACTGTATATATGTATATGTAAATATGATATATGTATTAGTCCAATTCAGCGATTTACTTCTAAAGCTTCTTGGTGATCCCCGTTATACCAACCCTTGCCATGGATTTTCATCCGTGTGTACCCACCCATGTGGAGAAACGTGTACCCTTCGCCAAGCCGCTCCCATGATGTTACGCAAGAACACACCGAAGGTGTATATGAGGCCCTGAGAACAACTTGGCCCAGGAAACTCCATGGAATCCACCATTTCAAGTAGGAAACACATCTATATAGCAATGGAGATCTTTACTTCGCTTGGTTGGCAGAACAAATGCCTGGAGTGCACACTAGGCGTGGAAACCATCTGGGATTGTTGACCCCCCTATGTGGAATAAACCGTGAAACGTTGAGCTGACAACATCGCAGCACGATGTAACCTGTGCGAGTGGACTGAATGCCCTATCAAAAGCAAATCAGAAGGTTTGCACGAGACCTTTCCAAGAAACATACCCAGGATTATACTTATATATATATTATATATTATACATATATATATATAAATACTCGCAAACCCTGTGTCCCGCAGTCGCTAAAATTGTCATATGTCACTTTCGAAATTTGCATTTCGTGCAGGCGAAACGCTTTCTGTTCTCTATTTTCGCTCCGAAAAATGCATTTTATCCTGCGGCCACCAATGAATTTGAGCACGTGCATTTTGCGTAGTGGCGCAGTGTTTGGCGATGGTTATGACAAAACCCATTTTCATTTTCGCTGGCAGGCGCGCGGGATTCTCGTTTTTTTTTGATGTGTTGAAAGTGCGAATTTTTATGTTTTGTTTTTATGTGTTGGGGTGGGTTCGGGGTGGGTGGGGGGTGGGGTGGGGCGATAATAACGTTCTCACCGCACCTATCATGTTGCACTTTTAAATTTCTATGATAATTTTCACTACTCAAGCCTCTTGTGAGCCACTTTTCATGCTACGCCCTTAACATTCTTGATGTTATGCTGTTGGTTTTCTTTTGTTTGTGTTAACGCGCTGTTGATGGTACGCTGTTGACTTTCTTATGTTTATGTTAACACGCTGTTGATGGTACGCTGTTGGCTTTCTTATGTTTACGTTAACGCGCTGTTGATGGTACGCTGTTGACGTACACTGTTGACTTTCTTATTTTTTTCGTCAACACGCTGTTGACGGTACGCTGTTGACTTTCTTGTGTTAAAACGCTGTTGATGGTACACTGTTGACTTTCCTATGTTTTTGTTAACACGCTGTTGATGCTACGCTGTTGACTGTCTTGTATGTATGTTAGCAGGTTCTTGGCTGCATTGATGCGTCGCCAGAACTCCCTTGGACGCAATACATGCAAAACAACAGATAAATGTTCAGGTCCTTGCAATAGCCGCGTTGCATCGAAAACCAGGTCTCCAACAAGTTTTGGATTCCATTCGGCTGTGCAGAAAGGAATGCGCCGCTGGCCTTATCAGAGTGTCACCTAGTGACGCCTTCAAAGCTGCACGCCTTCAGAGGCTCCAGTGAGATGATGAAACAGTTTCCTTATGTGTTCCTGCGGGACAGGTTTTTGAAAAAAATACAAAGGTGAAGAAAATCGAAAAGTTAACAAAAACCATCACTTTCTAGCCGTTTCGGGCAACGGCGAGACATAGGGTTTGCGAGCATATATATACACACATATATATATACATATATAAACACATATATATATACATATATATATATATACATATAAATATATATATATATATATGTATATATATATACATATATATACATATATATATACATACAGAGATATATATACATATATATATACATAAATATATATACATATATATATATACATATATATATATATTTACATATATATATATACACACATATATATACATATATATATATACATATTTACATACACATATATATACATACACACACATATATATACATATGTAAATGTACAATATATATGTATATATTTGTAGAATCTTATACAGTATAAGATATTATTACACCGGGTCTTTGCTTTACAATAGTTTATTGAAACCAGCCCCCCAAATTTTGAAAACGATTTTACTAATGGGGCTTTGAAGACAGGTCCAAATGAATCCGCTTTTCCTATTGTTTGAGGAGAACACTGCTGTTGGGATTTGCATGCTTGAACTTGACAGTGGACACTCAAACCCAGGTTGCCAAAAACTGCGTGCCCAGTTGCAAAAAGCAAAATGATTGCCCATCCTGTGAGAGCCAATGGCCGCAACTTTGAATGGGTAGTCTTTGTGATGGAAACATGTTACATCCCAAATCGCCCAAGTCTGAAATTAAAGCAGGATAAACCCGAGAGGTACACCAATTCAGTCCAGCTTTCATCAACATCCCATAGATCTTCCAGCTGGCAATCCCGGTCCCAAAAACGCTCCCAGCTGCAAGGTCCTAGCACGCGAATCCCTGCCCACAGGCCAAAGAGCATCACCTGCAATGGCGAAGCCACAAATGGCTGGTCGCCTCTGGGGGGCCCTATGTTCACCATTGCATGGCTTTGAGTAATGGTTGGGATCCGAAAAATCTGTTCTTTTTGGGGTCAGACTTTTTGAGTCATGCGAGGAAACATAGTTTGAATTGTTGATATTAGGACGCTTGTTAATAGCAGCATGGATTTCTTTTAATCTCGCACAAGCGCCCATGCCTTTCAAATGTTTTCGGTGTCCTAGCAATCACGTATGGAAACCTGGTACTTCGACATCCGCAAGCCAGTGCCGCCTTGAGCTCGTGGAAGAGCTTGTGGCGCACCAGGCGCACCAGCCGGATCAAGCGCGAGAGCCGGAAGATTTTGATCAACATCAACGAAGACCTGGGCGTCTTAGGATATCCAGGTAGTGGAATGATACCAACTGAGTTCAACTGGTCAGCTTTGGATCGATTTAGTAAAAGTGGAAATTTGAACGGCCTGGGGCGATGGGTGAATGTTGTGGTCTATCTTGGACTATAGTTATGTTCCGAGGATATGTTGACAGTGAATGTCCTGGGAAGATCATCCAGGTATCGAATAGGGGGCAAATGGGAGGCAGATCCATGAAAGTGGTTTCCCTCTTGTATAGGTGATATTTGGTGATATCATAAGTGATATCCCACGTGTCTGCAGGCTGCATGGCTATGAACCAAAAAATAGTCACCAACTCGGAGATTTCGGTCTTGGGAGGATTTGGAACTTTAGTTCTACAGTTTTTTCCATTCCAATTTATTATGCTCCAAGAAATTGAGGCCATCTCATCTCACATTCAGCAGCACGCCTGCTATAAGCTGCCTAGCCACAAGTCTGTCTGCCCGTTGCGGCGCAGAACCAAAACAACGGCATAGTAGACTGCAATGTCAACCTCGCAACGGCAAGATATTGTTGGCATTTGTTGGCCATATAGCTTGTTGGTCCACCACAATCGCGCATCATCCGCTTTGGATGGTTAAACTATGCTAAACTGCTATTGGATCTGTCAGGAAGAAGGGTCCTGCGGGCTCCGGCCCTGTACAGAATCTCTATTTCTACCGTACCACTCGGTAAGAATTTTGTCTCTGATTATCTATGATTTTCACGGGAACAGTCAACCATTCAACATCCACCAGCACGGCCCTGTCGGGAAAGGGAACAGTACTCCGCCACAAGTAAATGCACAATGCACATGCTTTAGGTCATGTCATCTTCTGAAGGCCGGGTATTGTACACAAAGGTAAACCCTGATTGTAGGATCCCAAAGATAGTTACACGAAGAAACCAATTGTTTTGGAACATGTTGTTTTTTGTTGGGGTGTTCAAACTGAAATTGGCACTGAGCCAAATTCGCAAACTAGATGAGTGATTTGAGAGTCATGCGCTCCACCATAGACATTTCAGGCAAGGCACGTATGACAACAGGAGGCATGTAAAGTCAAACCAGTTCCATCCTGCTTCCTGGACAGGAGCAAGGACCGTCGAAAGGTTTGCAGCTTAAAGTGCAGGGGTGCTACTATAAGTTACGGGTATGTTTGGGTAATGTTGGATGCCTTAAGGGTATACCCCGTCAACATACCTCAGAATAATAATGTATTTTCCGGCATAGCTTGACTTCAAAAAAATAAATTATTCCAAGAACTCAATGAGATATATGGGATTTTGGAATGATTTTTGACAAAATGATGCCCGCTGATACCCCTATAGTTTTTTTCCTAGCAAAACGAAAGCAATCGTAAGCAGCTGTGGGCAAACGGCCGAAAAAGGTTTCCGTCCTTGCAGAGTTGGGCCAGCATATATCTTCAAATTATTGCCTTCTCAGCAACCCACTGGTTGAACATGGTTTTCATTGGTTTTGGATGTTTTTCCCGTTTCTGGGCTAGTTTGGTGGTTGTGGCCCTAGTGGGAACGAGTGGGAAAAGAAACATGTTTGGTTTTCACGTTTTTTTTTTCGCAAATTTCTGAACTAGTTTTGTGATTGTAGCAGCTGCCCACTTGGGTTTTTGAGGGGTGCCAGGCATCTCCAATACCCCTAGAATAATTTCTCCCCTGGGGAAAGCCCACAAAATGGCACTCAACCTGGCCCTCTCCTAGACATTTTCCTAGCCTTGCGGCTTCCCCTATTTCTTCCATATTCCCTTCATTGCCATCCAAAACTCTTGAGAAAGTACCGTGAGAGAAAGGTGGTCCGTTGGACACTAGTTGTGCTTGCAGGTATGCTGCCAAAAAAAAGGTTGGCAGCAATTGCCCAAACTGCATGATGCCTCAAGCAACTGCAATTTGCATTTCCTGCGAAAGGCTTTCAGGCAAACACCGCGAAGCTAGGAATAGCTTTTGGAAGGGCCAGGCAAGGTATAGGAACGTTTAGGCTGTTTCGAGATGTATTAAGATGTTTTAGGTTATAGATTTTTTTCCAACACCTAATTATTCCGGGGTATGTTGGGGGGGATCATGATTTTCAAGGTTCCAACATGCATAATCGTATACCTACCCCTTGAAGAAATTATTCCAGGAAAATTATTCCAAACAAAATATTCCATAACCTAGTTGATACCCTGGAATATTTTTTTAAGGGATGGGTCATTTTGGGTATGTTTGAGTATTAGTCGGTATTAGTATTGCCTTTGGGGTGTCAAGCACCCCTGCATGCAACAGAATTGGGTCTGGAGCATCCTGTGGTCCCAGAATACTGCAACCTAGATCAGTCATTCTTCACTGTATCCTTGGATGCTTTACTACAAGCAGGCTTCATACCCCTTGCCCCAGCAGGTCAAAACTATACAGCCATGTTTACGAAAATGTATTGAGGAGCTAGCCAATTCTACCACAGGTACACATTCAAGATCACCGTGCCGGAAATCAAAGAAATCCTAAGAGGAAGCAACAAACTCCAACATGCAGATGGATAAAAGCCTACAGTTTTGTGCCTCACAAAAACCGTATATACGCTTAGAACTTTTGGTTTATCATTTTTTCAACTGGATCATTCACCCCTGTACCGCAAGAGTCGCACGGGAAAATACAAAATCCAAGTTTGAACCATTTATATCCATTCATTGAGATGTACTAAAACAACCTATATCATACTATAACATCTCACCAGCCAGCCATTTCGTTGCTTTAGAATTCACCGGGATCGAAGAGCGCGGGGCCTTGCCACAAAAATAGCCTTTGCAACCGAAGATTCGCAACTTCAAAACCTTGACAAACAGCAGACCAGGCTGGGATGCATTGATACGATGTGACCACCCAAACCTTGGGTTCAATCCCGAGGGGTATCTGGGTTGAAGTTAGCTGGGACTTGTTTCGGTGCTCCTTCGAATCTGTGGGCTTTACCACATCCAAAACAAAGATACTTTTCAGAATGGATGAGAAACAACAAATCTTTGAACCCGCTCAGTATTGATATACTCGCATCCCAACACTACCGCGGTACAAAACGGATACAAGGGTGTCCAGTTCAGTAAGAACGTATAGATACAGATATAGATATTTATATATATATATGGCTTTGGTTCAATCTCACTGATGCCCTAAATTTGCAAGGCTTTCTACCCAAAACGATCATTCGTGTGTTGGCAGGGCCCCAACTTCGACCCATGAGCTTATTTGGTGATAGAGAACTGGACTTTTCCCACATGAAAATCAGATTTGCCGGAGGCATAGCCAGCATAATTGATCACAACCTCCAAGTACGAGTATATGCTGGATATATGTATGCATATGATTGCATATGTATGTACATTTACATATGCATAGACCACATGGACTGGATATATAGTCAAAACTAGTCATAAATTCCCATGTTTGTTGTCGCATCTGTCTTTCTTTGCCACTTCCTACTTCTGGACGCCGTCCCGGGCCATCGCTGAGGAACGAATTCCAAGGAGTAGACGGTGATGAACGCAATCCTCAGCGAGCAGAGCGCCAAACCATCCTGTGGGGCTATGTTGGGATGATTTGGGATGTATTGTACGAGTAAGTCGTTGCAAGCCCTACCCAACAATTGCAGCATTTATTGGGCTCCACCTGTATTAGATATGGAATCAAATGATTATCTAGTACTGGTAGTATCGGGACCATGATAATGATGCTCTTTCAACTAATGACAGTGCGGTCATCCAGATCGGGCAAGAAAACCATAGTGCACCGGGATGGTAAGTAGTGGATTTTTTGCTGGACAAATTCCTTGGCTACACAGACTTTCAATCAAGACCATAATATGACATTGGCACGACTTCCACATTTAAAAAACAAGCACTTGTTGATGTTAGTGACAGTTCTTCTTTAACGTAGAATGTCTATTCTCCTGGTCTTTGCTGGGGGATGTTGTCCATGTTCCTAGCTGCTTAGCTGCACCTCAGCAGCGGGGCCACTCTGAAAGCATGGTAGGTTTCTACCAGAAGAAATCAAAAGTCATTGCGAGCAGGACGAAAACCACACATAAAAAACACATCGTTGATGATAATGACGACGACGACGATGATGATGATGGTGGTGGCGATGATGATCATCATCTTCCTCATCCTCATTATGATCTTGATCTTGGTTTTCATCTTCATATTCATCCTCATCCTCATGATCTTCATCTTCATCTTCGTCTGCGTCTTCATCTTCATCTTCGTCTTCATCTTCATCTTAGTCTTCATCTTCATTTCCATTTTCTTCATCATCATCATCATGGTCATCATCATCATTATCTTCATCCACAGCACATGATGACAAGGGTCTCGAAAATATCCCAGATCACACTGTCCGGTGCAATATCGCTCTGCATACCAATGACCACCTCGGAGGTTTGCGCAATGGGCACCAGTGACGTGAGTGGTTCAGAATTGCGAATTGCACAAATGAGAAAATTAATCCTTTGCCCCCAAATACTAACCCCCACAATAATAAACACCCCGGGGTTAACCAGTCTTTATTATTAGGGGGTGAAACCTTAAAATGAGACCTTAATTTTTAAATTGCTTTCTAAAGGGGATCAATGAGATAAAACTCAAATTGGCCAACCTCAAAATTTCCAAAATTGGAGATGGACCCTAGTTTTTACTATTTGGGGGGGTTTTAGTCATAGGGGGAAGGGATTAAATTGTTTGAAACAAAACATGTGGAAACATGGGCAAGATCCAAGTTTCGACCGCATACCTCATACCCAAGCTTGCTCACAGCCATATGGCAGGGTTATAATAAGTGTCCTAGTATGGGCATGTGACCCAAGTTCTCTAACAACTCTGGGAGAACCCGGTCTTTGGCCAACCTGAGTGGGTCATTGATTTGGTGACTGGAAAATTGGTGGCGATACAGCTTCACAAAGAGCGACGTTTAAATTGGATAGCCTCATGACTTGTACAATCTATCATTGGCTCACAGTCACATAAACGGGGTTCCATATCTGACCCCCTGAAACCGTCTGTTCAAAGTGGTCGATTTGAAAATGACCCTGAGGAGCTAGCAGCTACCTTACGTTTCCACATAGCCATGACTGCCGTTGGGGTCAAAGCTTGTCATGCCTGTCACAGTCAAAAAGGGAGTTCTATCCCAGCTGCGGGACACTTACAGTAACTAATGTAGAGAATCCATGCGCATCTAGGTATTCCCATTTTGCACCGTGCAAATCATCTGTTGATTATTGTGGGCCCTTCAAGTGAAACAACGGCGTTATTTCTACTGCTGCTAATATCGGTCCTCCAGAATAGAAACTGTTTGGATTCCATGTATGCATTGGTAAAAGCACATGCGTTCATCCTGGAGAACATAGAATATCCCACTTTCCGTGTCATTTTCTTGGGAGGGATCAACCCATCCGACGCTATATACTGTGTATCCCATCTACTCCAAGACAGAGCACATACTTCCAGAATATATGATCATACTATATGATCATATTTCCAGAATATTCCAGAATTTGGATTCTTGGAATTCTCCAATGATCCACCCAGGGCCACTCCGATGTTTTATCCAGCCACAGAGTTCACCAAGATGGTGAGCGGAGGGACCACGTTGAGGAAGGCCAACTCAGAAAGCAATTGATAGGATGGGAATGGTATGTCAAGATGAGTATGGATCGAAATATAGCTATATAATCATATACACATGTATTTAATATAACTTAATAAACTTAGTCCATGTATGCATGTATGAATGTATGCATTGCTTTACGCATGAAATGACAATTGTGGGTATAGTGGGAATCCTGAGGACACAATCTTTGATAACGTGTGGAAGGTGAATCAAAATGTATCAGCCATAGAATGGGTATACACATCAGTGTATTATAATTGTCAACCAACATGAACTGACAAAGCGGGGTGGCGCAACAGCAACGCATGTAGGCTCAAATTGACACATCCCCCCAACTGGGGATATAGCAACAATATAAAATACTGTACTGAACTCTGTGGTTCCGAGGGGTTGGAATATTGATCCAGACCCGTATGGCAATGCAACATGGTAGAATTTTAACAAGAAACCTATTCCCAAAAAAGGGTTTACCATTCTCGTGTTTGTTTACCAGAAGGTAAAATAGGTTTGGGGATTGACCTCAGAGGAGATGCGTTGGGCTGTTCTCTGAGATGTTGGCTGCGCCGGGCAATCTCACGCCTGTGCCAGCTAGGGATGTTGATACAGTATAATTATATAGTAAGGCATCACCTTTTGCACAGAAATCGGTCCTTGGTGATTAGAGACCGAAATATCTGAAAATGTCGATGGGAAGCATGTGAAAAAGCACCTTCGAAGACACCGTTCGGGAATGGCCGATTTTGATGTGACAAATGGATTGAACACCTCAAACTTTACAATGGTGATTTGGCTTGTGTATAGCAAGCCAATGTGGGTCTGACCAGACAACCCGCTTCATCAACATTTGGGAACCCTGTCAAACTTGTGCAAACCAGTGGCCTCACAAAAATAGGTTATTCAAATTTATCATCCTGGGCTGGACGGACAAAAACATGAAAACACATTGACCGATCCTATCTTCACAGCACATAAGCCGAACATCGGAACAAAAGTGCAACATATTGGAAACATGTCAAGTTCCAACATATTCCAACATGGTATCCTGTAAGGCTGCCCGATGTGCCAGCACTTGCAATGATATTCCCAAGTTGTATAAAGACGTATAGTTTAAAGCCCACGAAAAAAACACAGCGGTACCCTGGCCGAAACAGACTTGTTGGCAATCGCTAGGCAGTCAGTACGGCAAAATGGAGCTTATGTTAGAAAACAATCCTTAGTTTCCACAGTTCCAACCAGTTTTTGCCATTAAGGCGTTGTTGTTGTTGTTGTTGTTGTGGTGTGTGTGTGTCTACCACATTCATCTCCGTGGTTTTCCAAGCAATAGCAATACGGGTCAAAACCCTAGTGCCCCCTTTTTTCGCTAGGCATGTGCATGCAAACGGGCAGTGCTAAATTTGGGGTGTAGCAAGTTTAGATCCCCAACCATCATTGTGGACACCGAGTCCCTGACAAGCAACCATGGCTCAGTTAAAAACCCATTTCGGGTGTTTCAACCCCCATCAACCCACCATTTTTTTACGCGAGCCGATCGTGTTTATCGAATCGAGTCCAATATTGTTGCAAGTTACATCTGCCTTTGTGTTGGTTGATCTCAAATTTTGGCTGGTTGACTTCATCTACTGGCTGAATCCTCACGTCTTATTTTGAAGACCCCCATGTTTGACGCTTAATTATTAATTACTCAAGTTATACCGCTATAATATTGCTATGATTAACCGAAGGAAGTTTAGAAGTTAAACTTCCGACAATATGGACAGATGAAAAAGCAGAGGTGCGAAGAGCCAGACAGGAGCAGAGTCAGAGGGGAGAAAAGTCAGAAGAGAAAAGATCAGAAGAAAGAAGATGCAGGTGTGCGAAAAGGTAGGAAAGTCGCGACACGCTGTGTTTTTGCGATGTTTTGTGGCTCCGGAGGGTGGAAAAGTAGGCTCGCTAAAGCAGCGGGTGCGGAGGCATCTGGGGAGATGAGAAATGAAAAGTTGCACGCCGTTGTGGCGCGAAGCAGATTTTGAAGTGAAAAGGTACAAAACACCTGGGTCTCGGAGCACCTTCGAAAAAGTGCACGCCGTTGTGGCGCGAAGCACATTTCGAAATGTACAAAACACACCATTCTCGGCGGACCACTTT
Organism: Cladocopium goreaui; assembly: GCA_947184155.2. Lineage (NCBI taxonomy): Eukaryota > Dinophyceae > Suessiales > Symbiodiniaceae > Cladocopium > Cladocopium goreaui. The sequence goes on from CAMXCT020000091.1 coordinate 135,158, forward strand.
TGGAAGTTGCGATGTCGAAAAAGTGCACGCCGTTGTGGCGCGAAGCACATTTCGAAGTCAAAATGTACAAAACACACCAGGTCCGGACCACTTTTGGCAGTTGAGATATCGAAAAAGTGCACGCCGTTGTGGCGCGAAGCACATTTCGAAGTGAAAATGTACAAAGCACTACATGTTCGCGCCACTTTTGGAGGTCAGATGTCGTTTTGCGTGGCAGGCGCAAAGAATGTCCACCTTGTCAAAAGTGAGCAAATTTCGCAGAAACGATGGCAACGTGAGGGTTTTGCGGCATTTCCAGAAACGACGGCAGGCGTGGGGCATTTGAAGAGGATCTTCAAAGATGCATTTTGCGTGGCAGGTGCCGTACAAAAGACATGTTCATCAGAGATGTTCGGAGGTCAGGGCGCTCATTTCCTGAGAAGGGTTGCATTTTGAAGTATCAGATCTTCAGGTTTGCTGAGATGATTTTGCGTGACAGGTGCAGCACTTCGTATGACCTGGCATCAATTTTTCGTGACAGGCGCAGTACTTTACACAGGTGGGGTGGAAAAATCGCAAAACGCATTGGTACGAGGCTCCCAGCGCTGCACTCAACTTTCCATTTTTGAAGGAAGTCTCGCAGAATGGCTTTGTTTTTGACGTTGTTAAAAGCAAACGTCGAGGAAGTCTCGCAGAATTGCCGCGGTTTTGGACGTTGTTAGGTTGAAACAATAAAGAAGTGTCGCAGAATTGATTTGTTTTTGATGTTGTTAAGTTCGAAAAAAGAGGAAGCAGAAGAGCTTCGTTTTCAATCTGGCAGACAGACAGACAGACAGACAGACAGAGATAGATAGACAGATAGATAGATAGATAGATAGATAGATAGACAGCTAGATAGACAGCTAGATAGATAGATAGATAGATAGATAGAAAGATAGATAGATAAATAGATAGATCGATAGATCGATAGATAGATAGATAGTTACATCGACAGAGAGATAGATAGATAGATAGATCGATAGGTAGATAGATAGAAAGATAGACAGACAGATAGATAGATAGACAGATAGATGGACAGATAGACAGATAGAAAGATGGACAGATTGACAGATAGATGGACAGATAGACAGATAGACAGACAGACAAATAGATAGTGAGAGAGAGAGAGAGAGAGCTAGATAAATAGATAGATAGATAGACAGATAGATAGATGGATAGATAGACAGACAGATACATAGGTTTATAGACAGATAGTTAGATACCAAGATAGATAGAAAAATCGATAGATGGATACATAGACAGACAGATAGACAGATAGACAGATAGGCAGATAGATAGAGAGACAGTTTTATCGATAGATAGTTGGAGAGATAGACAGATAGATAGAGAGGTGGTTGGACAGATAGACAGGTAGACAGATAGACAGATAGAAAGATAGCCAGATAGACAGACAGACAGACAGACAGACAGACAGGCAGACAGACAGACAGACAGATAGACACCTAGCTTGATAGATAGATAGATAGATCGATAGATAGATAGATAGACAGCTAGATAGATAGATAGATCGATAGATAGATAGACAGCTAGATAGATAGATAGATAGATAGATAGAAAGAAAGAAAGATAGATAGATAGAGAGATAGATAGATAGATAGATAGATAGACAGATAGATAGATAGATGGATAGACAAACAGTTAGATAGATAGATAGATAGATAGATAGATGGACAGATAGACAGATAGACAGGCCGACAAATAGATAGAGAGAGAGAGAGAGCTAGATAAATAGACAGATAGATAGATAGATAGATCGATTGATAGATAGATAGATAGATAGATAAGTAGAAAGAAAGAGCGATAGATGGATAGATAAATAGATAGGTAGACAGATTGATAGATAAATAGGAAAAATGAATAGATAGATAGATAGATAGATGGATGGATGGATAGATAGATAGATAGACAAATAGCTAGAAAACTAGACAGCTAGATAGATAGGTAGGTAGATAGATAGATAGGGAGATAGATAGACAGACAGAGAGATAGATAGACAGATAGATCAGTAGGTAGGTAGGTAGGTAGGTAATAATCAGAGAAAGATAGAGAAACAGAGAGCAAAAATGAGAAAGAGAAAAAAGAGAGAGAGAGAGAGAGATCAAGCACCTTTCAGTCCATCAGTGGCTTCGCTCTGCCATCCCTGATTCACAACAACCAACCTCTCCTATAGGTTTCCTATTTTTGAAACTTCCGCCACCGCCTTGTGCGGTACTACTGGTACTACTATAAATTATTATTAGAGTTCATTAAATTAAGTATGTGCTGGTAAAATTGCCATCAATTGAAGGACTCTGGCCGCTTGCTGCCCTGTACACTCACAGCCTCGAAAACGCATCTGCTCCATGATATCGTGGGACACTTCCATCTGTGACAACGTTTTGGGATGCGGCCAGCAATACTGGGCATACACACACATATATGATCACATATATATATATACATATTTATATATATGTATAACATTGTATAACATTATATAAACAGGTGTTGCATGTATCATGTATTTTTCCATTTTCCTAACATTAACTAACCCCAAAATGGGGGATGGAATCAACACAAGTGATTATCTCACAAATTGCTGCGCTTGCCGCTTGTCTAAAGACAGGCTATGCCCCAACAAGCTCGCAGCCCCAGAGTGTCTCTATCCTCACAGAAAGCGGTTTGAGACAGTTTCGGGCCAGCCGATTGTACATTGGCGTTTGGTCTTTGTAGGTTTGTAAATATTTAAATGTATGAAATATATGTGATACATATGTAAAGTGTCTATCCAGAATGCCACCCATCTTGCTTGAAACATCGCTCCTAATCTTGAAACATCGCTCCTAATTTACATGAAGCGCCGGGGACATTGCCAATTTTTGGTCCCCATAAATCATATTTCAAAATAATTCTTTTTTTGGCAGCAAAACAAAAAAGAGAAGGAAGCTCACATGAACCCATCTAAACGCCGTAGCGAGCCCAACCAATTTGCCTCCTCATATCATCATTTAAGGGACCAGGATCTAGCTAGCTGGCAAGTAATCGGGTTATACATGATGATTGTGATGGATTTGCAACTTGGGGGTGATAGTGGGTCAGAAACCCCAAAGGTAACTCGATGACCCATCAGCAAAAAGCATGGATTCTGTGGCCGAGCTGCAAAGAGTCTCCGTGCGGTATGCGACAGCTGTTGCCACCAGCTGGTCCTGGAGGAACGCGGCGAAACCATCTGGGCGAAACTTCATTGTTGTGGTGACCAACAAAGCATTGGACAAAACATGAGACATCAAAAAGGTTCAATATCTTAAGTAGGAAGAATTTGCACAACCACAACACCTGAAAGCTTAAAGGCTGTGAGATGCTGTGAGATGCTGAGAGATGCTGTGAGGAGGTGCAAAGTGAGACAGTGAGATTAATACAGAAGCAGGTGCCCTTGGGTTTGATCAAGTCATCTAGCTGAGATTTAACGCATCGCCCTCGAGCCTGAAAGCAATAAGGAACCAACAAAATATAGCGCGTCATAGCGTTTAAACGATGATTTCCCAGTTAAAGTAGGGCTAAGTAGGGGTACGGTTCCTCTACCTTCAGTAAACACACCCAACTAGGTACCTAGGGCTGGTCCTGGCAGGCATCTGACCTTGGTTGTTGCATGCTGAATGGATTCTCACGGACATGTGGGGTTTGAAGAAATGGTATGAAACTGCTACCAGTACAAGTTTATGTACATTTTTTTGAAAAGATATACGGTATAGATATACAGTATAGATATATACAAATATATATATATATATATATAACCATTCTGGACTAGATAGAAAGTCCCAAATCTTGACTTGTAGAAATTGTCGATCCTTTGCTGCTTGATAGTTCGATTCAACCAACATACATGGGTATTAATATATAACCAGCAGAAATTAGGGCTATAACCAATCAACCATTACCGGCCTAGTAAAGGTTGCCATCCTTGGCCCCCATTTTTCACCATTTGCCAGTGATCTTCCTGGACTTGGTTCCTTGATCACTCCTACGTTTCGAGCGGATCCACCATTGATTTTAATGATGAAATATGTTCTTGAAGCTCAGTCCTTCTTCGATTATTGTTGCTTTGTTCTGCAAAAATATGACGCTGTGCGAACACATCTATTTAACTGTTCATGCTTGGTTCTCTAAACATATGACATGAATTTTGCTGACAATTTCCGACCCGTGCAACAGATTACATAACATACTATGAGGAATGTCCCTCATTAGTTTCCAAAAGAACACGCAAAGAAATGACGCAGGATGACTCTATTTTTTTCTGCTGGCAAAAAAACCTTTCTGTGTATGAAACCCATGTGATCAAGTACTGAAAGGGATGGACTCATCACGATCATGATCGATCCCAATATCAGCGACGGAAGTTGCTTGAAGTTACAGCAAAGGGCGGGGCAGACCCTACTTCGTTTTGAAACTAATTCTGGTGTTAAAAAGGCTATACATATATAAATATAACATAAAAACTATCATACGTACACAATATATATATATATACATTGTTTTAATATAGATATACGTAGCATTTGCGCCCGAAGTCTCGTCTTTCTCATTGTCCATCTGCGCAAAAGCCGTTACTCACAAGATTGAAACATGTTTCACCCTGAAATTCGCCCATGAAAAGCCGGTTGTGGGTGCTTAAAACCCAATCAAATCAGACTTTTGCGACCCAGGCACTGCGCAGAGTTTTGTCCTGCACGCGTCTCTTGGGCACCGCCTGGCTGCACTAGTCTTTTGGGGAAAGCTTCGCGCATGGGGATATTTTGATATTCATATTTGATAATCTTCCAACATTACATATATATAATTAAATAAATAAATAAATATATATATATAGGCACATCTCAAAAGGTTATATCAGGTGCCTACTGACGTCAATATCACATGGACGAATCATGGCAATCAGATGAAGTAATCGGAATGGAGATGGCTACGTACCCACTTAGTCCGTAGAGGCGTCTGAATCCGCATGTTTCAGTTGGAATCTGGGAAAAAAGGCTTCGGGTTCCGCAGAACATGCGTTCTGCCAATGCGGAACAATTGTGCAGAGTAAGGGGCCATCAGACTGAAAGAATCCGGTCACCAACACTGGAATTAGTTGTCAGGACTCAACCAGAGAGACTGAGTTATATACGATATCAGACTATATCATATCCAACCAATTGGACATAGGGTTTCACAAACTACGATGAAAGCACAGGACATTGGTCCTAGCGGGTTATGTTGCCCAGCTAGAAGTTGTAACTTGTGACAGTGACAGTGATAACTGGTGCGGTCCAGTGCTGCAATGGTATCATCGCTGGAGTTACATCTGGTTGGTTTCAACTCACCAACAAAACGAAAGCCAATTTGGATCATGATCCAGCTTCTTGGATTGAAAATTACAAAATGGGACCGCCCAGGTATGGGCCGTATCGATGCTTAAATCTGCATGTTGAGCAAACCCTTGTTTGTTGCTTGAATGCATTTTCTTTGGTTCAATTCCCCATTCTTGCTGCATGATTGTTGATTCAATTTCATTCACCAAGCATTTGTTGTGAAGTCTCCAGCTTACGTGGGTGAACTCCACTTTTGATGGCTGAAATCCCCAAAGATTTTGGTGGCGACTCATCCCTGGTAACCTTCCGCCCCTTCTGCACCTCTATTTTGGTCTCCTGAGCAAGCCATTAACTTTGGAAGGGGGTGAGATAGCAACAGGCCTCAGACTCCACATCTTATATAGTTCATGCTACGTAAAGGAACTGTTGTACAAACTATGCATGGTATTTGCATACTTCCATCCCTTACATGTAGAATACGCATCTATGAACACATATATTTTTGAAACTTCGATGTGCAGCAGCTTGTGTTTCTGCCGATGCATGCGTGCATACAGGCTCAAGAATCAGCAAGTGCTTGGGAATCGCTTTGCGTATGGGTAAAGTACGTTTTGAACTTATAACACTGAAGAGCGAAGCCATTGCCATCTATGAGTACCAACACCGATCCAGGCTGTCATAAGAATGGTTGCCAGCTATATGGTAGGTTCATGTCATGCGTTGTAGTTCACTGTATCTCCTTGTTGTGGATATGCCGAGTCAATTTTCAAACCTTGGAGCACACTCATTAAGATCGGTGGAGCGCCATTTTTCTTGGGTGAAGTCAGCAGGTTGGCTAATTAATCCGTCCTGTTACCTTCTTTCCGTTCACCAGGTCTGCAACAGTTGCCCCTTGAGGGAGCTGTGCTGGAAATCGCTAGGATAATGTCCCGAGACATCAGCCGTCTAGGAGTCGCCGGAAGACCCGGAAGTTTGGTTGGATCAATGATTCAAGGATTCGGTCTTTCAATGTGGATTGCTCCAAGTATTATGATACTGACGGATGATCTTGGAGTTATGGGACATCAGTTGGTGCGTTTTATTCTGGGAAATGATCACCGCTGAATCACCACTATAAAACTTGGCCTTGTCACCAAGATCTAATGGATGCTAACTGCTTGGGTCAGTGGTTCACAATTCAACTGTATTTCACCGACGCTCATCGATGGTATAAAACAACAGTATCGGTCGAAGGTTGACAACTCAGACACCTGAGAAGGCACGGGATTCACTAGGCTTGTGGGCCGGTCAATTCACAATCGTTCTCAACTTCCTCAGTCATTCCAGCAAGAATGGAAGATCTGTTGGAGGACAGTCCATGGGCATAAGTAGGATTCCTGTGGTTGCCATGGGCCATGCACTTCATGATGAGTTGGTACCTGGGTCATTGTCAGTAATTACTCCTTGGAAACAGGAAGGCCCATCCTAAGCTTATGCAGATGTTTGAAAATAAACACAACTAATTATGAATGCATTTACACATGGTGTCAACACATGGAACCATCCTCGGCCTCTGATTGCACAAATGGTGCTGGTTTCAAATGCTTTGCACTGTTTGCCAATTGGAACAGTTCCTTCACGCTGTTTCAGGCCTGTCTCTCAGCTGGTCGTGATGCGCTAAAAACAAATGGATTTGGCGGGGTGTTGCACAAGTCGTTCGAAAGCCAGCAGGTAGATGTGTAAAGTGAAAGGAAATATATCTCGTCATGGTTGGATCATGGCTACTATTGAGTGGGTCATTCCATGATTTCATGGACTGTCCCCAATGGGGAGATTCCCTTAAAAAGACCCTGCGGGTCAAGCCTACTTGTTGAAAATCTCACTTGAGTGCTGTCTGAAGTTCGTGGTGCAACTTGTGCTCTCTTTGTTGGCCATTCTTCTCACACCAGGCACCATCATCACCATCTCTTTCTGCAGATCTAGACCCCAAAAAAATTCCTCAGGTTCTCCAAAACAAGAAACATTTAGTCCTGACAGCTACTCACATGAGCAAAGAACCGCTGAAAGAGTTCCTGTCGGACGCTCTCATCGGTGTCGGGCTTCTCAGGGTGACCCTGCACGCCCAGCATGTACTTGCCAGATGAATCCAGATATTCATACCTGAGTCGCTGGTTGGATATGACCCACAAAAATGATTGAACATGAAAAAACACCATTCCATCCGAAATACTGAAATCAAGAGGAGACGCAAACCATGCTATGCATCGATTGGTTGGTTCTTCCAACAAACCCCGAAAATAGTGATGGAGAATGAAACAAAAGTTTCTGAAAATCATCAGCCAGCACGGATACACCAACACACAAATGCAACCAACACAGAAATGCACATAATCTGCACAGCAAGATTGGACATGTTTTCCACGGCTTCAAGTTAGCATTCCAGCCTAGCGTGGCCAATTCATCAGGCGAAGGTAGACCGATGCTGGGACGCACACACACAATTACATGTACAGTAGGTTATGCCCAAACTGATTGCTCATATACGCACATTGGCAATTGGGTGTCACAAAATCACCTTAAACATCAATACTAGCACGGACAGCGCTTGTGATTCACTAGGGTATTGATGTCTTGGATATTCACCCATATGCGCATGAAAAAGATTGATAAAACCATATTTCTGAAGTGCAGATTGGAATGATTGGAAGTCAAGCGGAAAAAGGCACCTCTGAAGTCAGCTTCCTGGGGAACATGACCTGCTGGGGAATTAAGCGGCCACACACCATCTGAAACCCACTGAATTACATGCGCTCACTTTCCAAGCTGCAGCATGCTGATTTCGCGCTTCTTCCCATCTGCTGCTACCAACTGCTCTGACCATATAACCTTGAAATCTGCATGTCCTTTAAACTCCTGAGACCGGAAAACTGGGGCTGGGCAAACCCATAAACCGGGCCATAGGTTTCAACACTCCAAAGGATGCTGTGAAAACATCAGACATCCAAGGACATAAGTGACATAAGTGGATGGCGTGAAAACCCCTCCTAGTGTCGCAAGCCACTTAGGGGGCCACCCGGTACGAATAGAGCTTGAACCCCAAGATCCATTAGATTCCGCGGATGGTTTGAAGATTTTGGGATCTGAACGGAATTTTTGAACCCTTCCCAGCCAAAACCCGAGTGGTACGGTGGTACAGCAAGCCGAACAACCAATCTTCGACAGTTGAGATGCCTTCAGTTGGTGACTGACACCAACCTATGACATCATGGAATCAACCATTTTTGTTGGCTAAATTCACATTTTGCTGGTGACCAAAACTATCCATTGCTGTCGGGTGCGGGTTCTGCCCTCGGGTCCTTGACGCAGGTCCCAAACTGATGGCTGAAGGCTAAATCACTGGGGGTGCCCATGAAGGGCCGCGTGCCCACAAACCTCGTTAGATGCCAGCAGCAAGATTTTGGTTTTGTTGGTGGCATTGGTGGCTTGGATTCTTGGAATTTATTGGAGATCCCTGAGACATGCCAAGTCCGTTGGTCTGTATTTGGGTGTCTTATATTTGCTCCATAAACATCACCCGAGAATCCTAGACCATTGTATAAAAAGTGATCTCAAATATTCTCAAATCACTCAAAAACAAATCACGCATGTGGGTCCTTTGACCAACAGTTTTGCAAAACACGCTTGCGGCCTCAAGGCCGAAGTTTCTCTCATGGATCGTGTTCGATCAACCTCATGGACCTCCCATCTTTCACCGAAGCCACTTGTCGTTCAGCTTGCTCAGCTTCATCCCATATGCTTTGGTCAGTTGCTGTGAACCCAAGCAGATCCTGAGCCGAGCTGACTCCTTGGGTCTGGAAAGTCTAGGTATCTTGGGTGACACTGGAGTTATCAAGTTATACGAAGTTGAAGGCCCCGTCCCAACAGGATGATTTTGGGTGACTTTGAACCAACACATGCGACACCTTGAAATCTCGGACAATTTGGGTAGTTGATAGTTGGATGCCATTCCCCAGACATACCTTGGTGACAATTTCCCATGAACAAAATGATATTAGAAAGTGCTCTGTGTGTGTATGTAATAATGAAGTGTAGCCCACTAAAGCCCCAGGTAGTCCAATTGGGCCGGGTTATGGCTGTAACATGGTCAAGATAAAAACACAAATACAACTAGGGGAGACGGGTTCTTACCCACAACCAAGCTAGCAGAAATGGTTCTTACCTGGGTGATCACCCCAAACTTTGTGATCATCTTGGATTATACATCATATAGTCATATATGTAACTCATTGTAACTAGATTCTATGTCATATGTAGTTATATTATACATATTACAGGTACATATTCTATGAGATGTGTCTACAAAATATCTTTTTTGTTTAAAGATCTACACCAGACATGAGATCCCAACAGTTGGATCATCCCGGTTTCACCAGAGCAATGCCAGGGATCCCAAGCAGCGGGACGCGTAGGGCCTGCAACAAGTCCATCCAACCTTCATGGTCCGTCATACCTGGGAAATCTTGGAAACTAGAAACAAAGATGTAGCATGATATAGCTATAAATCGACAGAGATGATGGCGCAAACATCAAACAGTGGAATAATAATATGGAATAATCTTTATATCTTACTGTAAGCGTTTGGGAGGACGGAAGCTTCGAAATGATGATCTAGAAATCTAGTGGGATCAAGACATGCTGTACTGACAATCTGTGATATGGCAAGCTGCCCCGAGATTTTCATGGACCCCCAATCCCATTTGTGGCATCGCGTTATCCTGTTTAGTTTCTGTTCAGCAGCTCAGAGATAGGAAACCAACCCCTAGTGATGCCCAATAGATGCCTAGTCGGCCATCAATTTGGTGGTGTCCCTTGTGATTTGTGAACACACTTCCAGAGGTACAGTTCATCTCAATTCCTAGACCCTCAGGCGGTTATGGCCCAATTTTTTGGGGTCCTGATTGGAAGCTTTTTTCATTGCTCTCCCTGAACCCCCCCCCGGGAAGATTCCAACCTCCATCAACCCCGGAACCCCCCGCCGCGTGGCTGGTGCATTTCCCGCCACCCAGGACGATGAAGTCGTAGCCGCTGAGTGTGGCCAACTGCTCGGCTGCGCCCGCGGCCTCCCCTGCAAAGTCCGCAGGGCTGCCTGGGCTACCGAGTTTAGCAACGAAGAGTACGGATTACTGAACAAAATGGGGATTTGACCCGCAAAATATGGAGATCATTGGGAAGCAGTTCCAAAAAAAGGACCGTTTTTTTTGCAGGAAACAGGCTTCACAAACATGGGCCCTTGTAATGGAAATACATGTTTGTGCTCAGGATTAACCAGAGCGTCTCGCAACTGTACCTGTTTGCATGTGTGAAGGATTTGAAATTGCACTTGGCAGTCATGTCCTTCATCCATGCCAATCTCATAGCCCATGGTGGTGTTGGGTAGCTGTCACGGGGTGCAATCACTGCACACGCCGCAGCCAGGCTAGGACACGCAGGCAGTGCAAGGGGTTCCTAGCCAGCAATAGGGAGCATTGGGCTGTACTTTGTTTGCAGTCACCGTTCCTGCAGACAAGGACCTACATGAAAAGCAGATGAAAAGCAGATCATCATTCAACATGGTATTTGCTCTGAACCAATAGAGATATGCGGAGATGGGATACATCGAATCGAAATGGAGCGTGATCTCAAGAAGGGACATGCGTGGAGATACCCAAGGAAAGCAGAGATGGAGATCTACTGTCGTCTGCCACCTGGGACCTTGACTGGAACCCAGTCAGCAAGTGATCAGAAACCATAGCTGCCATAGTTGTAAGGCAATCACAAACGGGATTTCAACCATCAAAGAAGCAATGTTTGGCCGCAAGAATTTGGGCGTGGATAAAAGCTGCCATGAAGGGCGGCCCCCCAAAATGGGATTATCCACATGTCGATTATTTTGCTCGAACGAACACTTTCAAACCAATCAGTTTCAACCCAGGCGGGAATAAGAGGGTCATGCTACCATTTAGGAAACAACGGTAAGCTCTGAACACTGCGGGAGCAAACGCAGTTCACATGTGTGTTCAAGGCTAGTGATGGCCCATGAACTCACAGAATTGCAATACATCTCAAGCACTTTGCCAGGCACTATATCATACTATATCTACATCATTCTAGATCCTAATCTGCCTTCCAGCACCTTATTTTAGGATATTTTAGACCTATCATGTGCTACCCATTTCGTGCCACCGGAAAAGCCAAACCCCTGGTCGCTTAAAAGCGAGCTGCAAACATCGATCACCACACTGGCCTGGTTGCCCCAGTACTTCTTGGCCTCTGTCTCAATACTCTTCAAATAATGCACTTTGCCCACTGAACTGTTCTCCACATACCTCGCGGGGGTTGAACATTGTCTTCATTTCAAACGCTTTAACGCCCGCACTGAAAGAGTAGATATGATAAAGTCTATCTTATTGCAAGTGATCTGAAGGTTGATGGGCAATTAATGGCAATCATCATGAATGTAAAAAATGAACCAGTTTAAGGATCACTCTCCCCTAGTATCAATGATGAAGTAGGAATGGACACAACTGCCAGAAAACATCCTTCCAAAATGAGCCGTCTCTGGGTCAGAAAGGTTCAACGAAAAATAAAGACGACCCCGGGTAATTTCATAGCCTTTTTGATGCTTTTCGCACAAACACTTGATTTCAGGCATTTTCCAATATTTTCCAATATTTTCCAGCTCAATGATGGTTAGTGATGATCCAAACATCCCAAACTAACTGGCGAAACAAATCCCTAATCAAATGATTCTTGCGTGGGTACCCGCGCTGTCGATGATATCCCTACCATTGCTAAGTTTCACCGTGGCTTCTGTTTCGGTCGCTTGCTCGCATCGCAGATTCAGAGGCTCTGGCCGATAGAGGAGTATCACCGAGCGGTTATAATTTGAAATGGACCCCACGAATCTATTGTATCATCAGCATGGAGATAGTTTAGCTAACTGTTAGTCATCTAAGGAAACTGTATCCGTTATATTCCGTGATATTGATTAATTAATGTCCACCATCACATGCTGTAAAAATCTGGTGGCAATTCGAGCCACAATTTTAACTCCCGGATTCGAGCTCCCCTTCGGTGGATTTCCAAAACCGCTCCACCTCAAGGGATCTACGGCGACACGGGGCGACACGGGGCGACTACAGCGACCTCACCAAGACACAAGGCACGGATCTCCCGCTGACTCGTTCTCTGCATGGTCAATGAATGTACTCGTTGTACTTGTTGTACTTGTACCGGCCCCTCAGAATGGTCAATGAACATACGGTAACTTAGAAATATGGATCCATGCCATGAAAATTGGCCCTTGTCAAAAAAGTGTGCCGCAAACCTGGGCATTGATAGAGCTGGGATGAACTGGGTATCAATTCCATTGATAGAACTGGGTTCGGTCCTACATTGGTAGGACAACACTTGAATGTTGATCCTATGGGAACCAACCAAGGCATGGAATATATCACCACTGGCAAGTAATTTGAACTTTTAACACATGGCAAATGACACTTCCATCATTTTCACAATTGTATTTGCTGTACATGCATCCAAAGTGAGTTTGGCACACATAAACTTATCTAATCACTCCAACTTGTGTGGTCCACGTCGGGAACTGGAAGCCACTCTGATTCTGGCTTCCTTCCATCGATACCCCTATCACCTCCCAATCATGGCTGGTTACGTGACTTGATTCATATAGCCTGAGATTTCCCTTGTATCACCATGCTTGGACACACCAACTGAGGCAAATGCCTTGGTGACACCAACTGATTTCCAGAGGTTACATCCCCTATTTTAATCCTCTTCGATTCCCCTTTCATCCTGGTTTTGGTTCTCAGGACTCAGGAAAACGAAGTCCATCTACAATAGCAAATTTCTTCTCGAACCTGGGGATCATACAGTAAATCATCTCATGACTATCGATTTGGTTGTTAACCCCCAACCATTTACTTTCAGCTTATTTGGAAAGTCCATGTAGAAAAAACAGAACAATGATCTTAGAATCATCTGCAATCAGATGGCTTATGACATCTTATGACATTTCCCAATATTTCACACAACATTTCGCAATGTTTCATCCGATTTACAAAACTGATTCAGCTTGCCACAACTTGGCCCATCTCCGGTGCCGTCCGGTCGCTGCTTCGACCTTCACCGCATCCGCAGGGGGCATTGGATCCGGTGCACCCGGTGCACCCGGTGCACCCTCCAAGCTGAGCAATTCCTGCCGAAAGGGAAAAAACATGGGTGATATATAGGTGGTATATGGAAAATGTACGGAAGATATATGAGTGATATTTGCTATTCGATGATATCCAACAAAACATGAAGGACATCATACCCATTTCTGTGCAGAGAAGGAGGGTGAGCATAGGAGTTCTGTTCCTACGCTATTAACCTTTTGACCCACCCATATCTTCATTGTATCTGCTTCCACGCTCATTTCTGGTGGTCATATCAATTGCCAAAGGCCATACGGCCATGTCACTCTTATGCCCGCTTCACTGTATTGGTTTCATCATCTTGAAAGCCCTTATTGATGTTGGATGAGAATCGCACTTAGTGTTTCTGGCGTTCTCCAGCACGGTATCGGATTTCCTGAGTTTTCTGGGGTATGCCCATAAGTATTCCCACTAGTTTTTGCTTCATCACCCGATTTGTTTGGGTTTCATCAGTTCATCCCTTGTATTTTCTTGGAAAATCGCCATTTGCCATTTAGAAAAATGGTGGCCCCTGCCGTCCGTTCCACCAATCGCCAAGTTTCCGGCGAGCAGGACCACAGCACCATGTCCCGCGGGGTGATGACTCGCCGTTCGCAAGGCGCCATGGCGCTGGTTAGCGAGTGATCTGATCAACTGGGATCATCCACTGACACAGACTGACACATCTCAAAACATCTCCAAACCATCAGTGATGCTGACATGGGACACGGGATGGCAAAATGGAGATATGATATCAGGATATATCAGGTGTAATTGGCATATAAAGAAGTGAAACCCAACTGACAGAGGTCATGGGCCTTGAATTTCTTGAATATTCTTGAATGTCATCTGCAAATCATCTTCCAGTCCATTTTGTTGGAAGGTTCCATGGTCAGGTTTTGGATCAACTGAATCAGCAAATTTGCAGCTTGGACGAGCCGAGCCAAATGAGGAATGTTGTCGGAGAACCCAGTTTAGGGCATCACAAGTGATCAATTTTTGGTCAAACATTGGTGCTTCATGGTGCTTCATGGTGCTTCATCCAAGATGTTCCGGTATTTCAAGAGGAAAGCAACCTTCGAGGTATCACGATCGGGCAGATTGGGGCCCTCATGTGTTTAGCGCATAGTGACCTCCAATACTGGAAACCTTCAATCCTGTTGGTTGATGTTGGCTACAAATGCCATTACATCACCATGAGATCATTGATTTCATTGGTTGTATCCCACTATAGTCACTATATCCCTATGATATCCCCATTATCTCTCCACTTTATCCCCATGTTTTTCCATGATATCCCTATGAAATAAGATGACATGGTTGATTTCCAGTCTCCCTTGCTGCCCAAGAAGCGGTCTCAACATTCTCCTGGTTCTCCGGGTTCTCGGCGAAGGTGGCCTCACCGCTGGTGCTGCTGGTGCTGCTGGGGCTGCTGGTGCTGCTGGTGCTACGCCACACAGCGTCCACTGGATATCTCAAGGTATACCAAAAAAAGTTGGAACATGTTGGAAAGTGATGGATCTTTGAGGATCTTCCAAGGTTTATGGATCTTTAGGTCTTTAGGGTTTGTGAAAAGCACGCTTTTGCTTCACAACCTTTTCAGATTCCCAAGTTGCAAACGTAAAACAATAACGTGAGTGATGCTTTGAAACTTGGAAACAAACTCAAAGACACATCAACTCTGTTGCCATCGTCGAAAGTCAGGGGTGGTGATTGCATTCCAATAAACATTGTAGACCCACACTTTGGACAAGACGAGTGGCTTCCGTTCCACCCTGAATGATGATCTAAATGTATCTAAATGTAATAAAACATCCCAAGATGTTCCCCAGTTCATCCAACCTATTCCCTGGCGATGGGATCTCCACTGATTGGGTCGAGCGGCCGACAACGCCAGGGTGCCAGATTCGCTTTTGAGGCTCCTGTTTGCGCCGGCAGCACATGGCCGCAGGTATATCCGCGGAGGGAATTGTGCTGAAAATTCAGAAAGCTTCGTTGAAACCATATCAACATGTCCTTTACTGGAGCAATCAATGCTTTCGGGATCTTCGATGTGACAAACAGTGGAAGGACAATCTAGCGCAGACCTAATCATGTCATTGGCATTTGTGAGGCCACGTGGAATCAGCTCAATCCAAGCTTTTCCAGCTGTTTCACCCTCCCGTTTTTTGACAGAACTAGCGGGCCTTTGGAAGGGACTCCAACGTAAGGTTGCCACCCAAGCAACTGAAAAATGGTTAAGCACCGTGAAAAATGCATAGATAGAACACATAAAACAAATAGAATTCAAATAGAGCATGTTTTGCTCAAACTTTGAACATCCAAATGCTGCAGTAGCAGTTCTCTTTATATGTCATGCATAGAAATTTGGTTGAGAGCACGGGGACGAGGATCACACCGGCGTGGTGCTGGAATGTTTGGTCCTCTCCAAGACTGGCTTCAAACTCTTCCCCAAGCAGACCCTATTCGTTATGTAGAGTACCCATCTCCATTGTCGTCCGTAAACAGCAATTGATAAGCTAAGCAACTAAGCATTGGCCTATAAAATGCCCATAATACATATGTTTATCATATTTTGTGTAGTTTAGCCATCTTAGCCTAAGAAAGCAACACAAACAAACTCCCCAATCCGCACCCGGAGGATGCTTTCCGCGGCTTGTCCGCGGTGCTTTCCCGCGGCGTCGATGGCGATGAGGTTAACGACGCCGAGGGGTCCTTGGAAGACGGAAAGGCTCAAGGGTATAGGTTTTTCTTGGGAACCCCAGTGACAACAAAATAGATGTCGTATATTGCAAACACACGTGTGTATATATGTGTGTATATATATATATTATATCATATTATATAATTATTCTCTAATGATCTCTAATGTATGAAGATACAGGCATAGTCTGCTTTGAATGATAGCTGCAAAAATACTATCCAAACATCGACCAAGAGGAACCACAGACTTGCATATCATGTGCAGCGTCACCCAAAATGTTCAAACCCTGCAACAGGCTGTGTTGAACCCCCGACCCCCAAATCTCAGTGTTTCAATGCGCGTGTTAGCAAAAGCGACTTTGGGGTTTGATTATTTCGTCCATTGGAACTACAGCACCTCAGTTCACATTAACATTGAACTTTGGGGGTGAGGTTGTACTAGATGGAAAAGGTTTGAATATTTCGTCCATCTACGGAAGGACTCAATAAAAACCAAACCAACCTTGTAAACACGGGGGTAGCATTGATTGGTATCATTGTTTAGCGGACAAACCGTTTTTGGAGGATTTCCTCATGGGTTGACATTCCTGCGGTCGCCGGTAGAAGCGAGTGGCGCTCGTGCGCACAGTGGACTTGCGATTTGCATCTGGGCATGGGGATCTAAGCGGCAATGAGCCAACAAATGACATAGGATAACAAAATATAACAAAGTAATCAACATATAACAGTTATAACAAACACATCTTTGTGAATTGTCAACATCTGGGCCCAATTTGAATCGGAGAGTTTGTTTAAGGAGCAAGTCACTTCATAAAATAACATTTTTTTTCCTGGCCGGATGCCTCCGGGAACCCTTGAGTCAACTGAATCATAATCTTCTTCGCCGTCAGCCCGCCTACACCAGATGGTTCCCAACTCTGTGCACAAACTAGAAAGATGAACTTCTGGCATTCTGATATGCAATATTAACTGATTTCCACCATTTCCATCAGTTCATATATGTATGGATATGTAGGTTTATCATCATCACCATTGTCTTCAACATGTCTTGAGCCAACCAGGTGCATGCCACCCATGGATACCCACCCTTCTCAACCACTGTTTCATCCGGCCAGTGGCTTGACTTCCTTCAACCGTGTCTCATTTTTCCATGTTTAGGGGTGGGAAGTAACAAATAATCTAACCAATTAAACATGTCATGTACCCATGATTGTTGATTTTAGTGACTATACGTATCATCTGTTTAATTGACTATTCTACCCCGTTTCTGTCACAAGTCCCGCACCTGGGTCTCGCAACTTGCCGGACAACTTCTGCATCTCCGCCATCATCGGTCGCCTCAGCGAACACATCCCATTGGAATATCTCTCCACGATGGACAAACGCATGGGATGTATCTTCAATACAAATATATACAAATGTATCTTGTACGACTATAAGACATCACTAAAACTAACTAAACATATACACATATAATCATATATATATATCTTCAATATGGATAAGAACACAATTTAAAACATCAATACGATATTGAGGCATTACTATCAACTACAGTAACTATTATATCATATCACCATCATTGTCACCCATCATAACTAATAGCCTTTTGCCACAAGTACAGCTAATGTGGCCAAACAACATTTGATTGGTTTTTCTGAGAATGGGATGCCCAAACATGTTTACCATCATTTTCCCTATTACTCAATGGCCATTTGGGATATAACCCATTTTCAGACAAATTCACATCACAAATATCACATTCCATTAACATGCCATTAGTGATTCCATTGTCTGACAACAACACCTGCATAAATTTGTTATATCACTTCACCAACTGATTAAGTTACACTATGCTATTTTTTATCAGTTACATCACCTCACCTATGACATTATGACAATACCCTTGGTGAAGCGATACATAGCATTATCTAACTTTAGTTTCGGCTTATTAACTTCATAAAATGTCATCACTTGACTCAGCTGATATCATCCCCCCTGAGGCACACATGATATACTGTATATATATATATATATATGTATATATATATGTATATATATATATTAAATAACAATATATATCATATATATATAATATAATTTGTGAAATGAATTTCACCGTTCAGCCTAAGGCACTTCACCTCCCGCAGCTCCTGTCGCAGCTCCGCTGGGAAGCGCTCCGAGAAGCCGCGCAGCTCGCGCTGCAGCTGGATCCTGGGAGCCCGGGGCCATGCCATGCGTGGATGGGCTATGCGTGGATTACAATATATTGCAGTATTGATTACAATGGCGTGTCATCCATTTATGATCAATGTTCTGACAATATTCCCAGCCTCCGCAACTTTCAAGGAAAAACACATATCTATAACTCAGATAGTAACTGACAGTGCAGCATGGATAGCCCTGAAACCACAGCGCACAAAAGAACATCAAACATCCATTTTGGGTCTATCCCTGATTGGTGTTGTATGAATAAATGGGGGTTGATCATCCTATGTACGGATGGAAGGTCAGTTAGTCGGTTCATGACTCTCCCGGTATGGGCTGTACAGTGGCTGTACCTCATCCCACCATATCCTACCCAGCTTTTGAATGCTTTAGGATCTCTTCGGTGAATTGCATCCCCTCGAACACGGGATCTGCCGCCAAGCATCTGCAGCAGATGCATGTCCGAAAGGTCACTACCTCGGTGGTTGTCTTCATGCACTGAGATTCTCATGGCGGTCCCATGGGGTAACGATTTAAAACTGCGGTTTGGGAAACATGCACAGAGTACCACTGCACCCCCACTAAGGTCTTTTTAAAGTTTTCACAGTCGTTGAGACGTCCTCCGACTGTTGCAACTTTGGCTCAAGGGCCAATCAACTGACTGGCTCAAGATCACCGAGCCCAACTTGGAGTGAAAAGGTGCACTTGCATCTGCCTCTTGGTGGGGACCTCCGGGAAGGGTCTCGGTCATAGTCTGAAACCCGTGGGTTATGAGCCCAACCCCAACGCTGCCTTGAAGCAATGTCGAGCAGCGACTTCACTCAGCGTCGTCGACAAGAACGCCAAGTTCAAGCGGCTGCTCATGCTGAAGAAGTACAACATGGGACCCATGGACATGGAAAAGAAGAACGCGCGGAAACGGCAGACCAAATGCTGGACCGGCTTCTGGAGGAGATGGACGCACCTGGACAAGCACATGGGGAAAGAACAGGGACAAGATCATCAGACTCAACCCGAAGATCACTGATGGAAGGGGAAGTTGGAGAAAGTGTGATGGCACTGACCGGTGCTGGGGGAAGTGGAGCCCTAGTGCAGGTTGCGGCGGTCCGGGCTGGAGCGGGCGAACGAATCGCCCAGAATCCGGCTGTTGCGGAAGAAGTCGCAAGACCAGTGTCCTTACCACCTGAAGAACCTCCTGGACTTGAAGTGGTACGAGGAAATGGGAGTGGCGGTCTGTTGTCTGGTTTGACCCCAGGTGTGAATAGTCTAACTCTTTCGGGAGTGCCTATGACACAAACACCAGTAGTTGCCCGGATGTCTGAGGGATTTCGTGAACCACCTGTTGTGGGTAATCGAGAAGAAGGACAGGGTGGAAAACACCAAAGCTCAACTGAAGTGGGTGGAGGTGCGGCTGCTGTTGTGGAAACCGTTGCTCTTTTGGAGCGACCGGGACGTTCACCTGTTGAGTCTCCTGAAGATGCACGCGTCAAACAATCGGTGCCAGCGGCACCAACAGGCTCACCTGTGATCTACCAGCCAGCGGGAGCACCTGTGGTGTATACCGCAACTGGTGGAACACAGGGTTCGCAAGTCGCTGGGATGTCCCAGCAATCCATGTGTGCTGGAGTGCCACCTACGGGAATGGTGCCTCAGTGGGGAACGGCGGTTGTGGATCCTGGGATTGTAACCGGGGTCATGGCTGCAGAGGAAACGAATCCATGGAGTGCTGCCAAGCGAGTGGAAGCTCTAATGAGCAGTCCACAAACTCCAGTGAAAGAGCTGACTTATCCCATAGTGTCGCAAGACCTGATTGATCAGGCGGACGCGAGGGAGAAGGAAAAGTATGAGGAGTTGAAACAGCAAATGATGGAATTCTTACAACGGGGCAAGACCGAGATCCAACAAGATCGAGAAAATTGGTTAGCCACGCGGGAAGAGAAACGTGCCCTGGAACGGGTCCGAGAAGCCGGAGGAGGTCACAAGGGCTCTCAGTCAAGTGGGGGGTCTTATCAAACCGCCTCGCCGGAGCTGAAGAATGTCGAGCAGGGTTTTCCTGTGGGGCCACCTCAAGGTGTTCCACCCCAGGTACAACATGTGCAAGATCAACCAGTTCCAGGAGTTCAACATCACCATGATCAAGATCTTCAAATGCAGGCGGGAGGTCAGTTGTGGAATGTTCCTCCTGCGCCCAAGGTCGAACAAGGTTTTCGGCCGATGGATGTGTACATGAATCAAGGGTGGCTAATTGGAATACCACCGGGAGGTATGCCGCAGAGAGCGGCGTCAAGACCACCGATGGGAGTTCCTTGCATGGGAGCCACGGAAAACACAAAACACTTTTTCATCGGTGACCAACCTAATCAATGGTATAATCCTCAAGTCCAAGTTGGAGGAGCACCTGCAGGACAAGATCATCGACCTCAAGGGGTTTTTGCATTTCCGGGAGGAAACACCGGACCTATGGGTGGTTATGGTTGGCCAGGGGGTCCACCGCCAGGGCAGTATGGAAATCCCGGACAAGCACCTGGTCCGCCAGGTGGTCATCAGGGAAATCCCGGTCTCCCAGGTGGTCATCAAGGAAATCCAGGACAAGCTGCACCGCCACAACAACAACAAGCTGTAGTCCAAGCAGGACCTCAGGCAGGGGGAGAAGTACCAGGCGAAACGCTAAGATCGGTCGAATTGCCGAAGCTGGACAGGAATGCAACATCTTTGGACTTTGGAGACTGGCTGACAGTTGCCCAACAGATGATTGGGGATGTGAGCTACACCTCAGAGCAATGGTGGGAAGTAGTGATGACTGCTGTTGAACAAGCATACCACCACTGGTTGCAAGCGGATCCACTCATGAGGCTCCGGATGGCGCCTGTGATACCTGACATGGCCCGTAGGTGGCCTCGCACAGAGAAACGGGTGGTGGGTATGCTGCTTCAAGCCGTCCCCAAGGACATCTACGAGGACCTTGTGGCGAACAGACACATGTCAGTGGGTCAAGTCATGTTCAAGCTGTACACCGTCTTCCAACCTGGGGGACAAGTGGAAAGAACTGCCCTGCTGCAAATGTTGGTGGACTGGAAATGTCCGTCTAATAATGCTGCAGAGATGGTCAACTCCATCCGGAAGTGGAGAAGATGGGTGGTTCGTGCCGAAGAACTTCAATTGGTTTTGCCCGATCCTCTGGTTTTGGCCGGAGTGGTCGCAAAAATGAGTGATGCCTTGGCCAGATTGGGGGGAGCTCAAGCTGCCTACCGGTTGTCTTCGGTGAGACAGCATTTGGGCATAGATCTCCGGCCGGGAATGCAAGAGATCAGAACGTTTTCTGAACTTCTTCAAGCTGAAGCTGGTGAAATGGCTCTCCGTCAACCGGGGAACATAACACAGGGCCCAGCGGCTAAACCCAATAATGTGGTAGGGGTGAAGTCAATGAGTGGGCCGGATTCATCTGGAAACCCACCAAAGGGCGCTTCAAAGGGAAAACCAGAAGACGCAGCAGGTTCTTCCACCGGAAGGAGGGGAGAAAAGCCCGAGCTGCCGATTAACGCGGCTAATGTGGTCCACAAGACTGCGTGCATCAACTGGCTGACAGATAAGGGATGCCAATATGCTGACCGGTGCCGATTCACGCACACTGTCCTGGACTCCAAAGATGGCCGATGTTTCAACTGTTCTGGAAGGGGACACTCCCGACGTGATTGTCCGGCGGGAAAACGAAGTGAGTCACGAGGTCCACAAGGTGGATCCGAGGAACCAAAGGTGGCCAAAACCACAAGAATCCGCTCAAGATCTCAAGAGAGGAAAAATGGTCCTGGAAAAGAGGGAGTTGCTGCTCAAGAACATTCTGAACCTACCGTGAAGATCAATCCGATGAAGGAGTCCACGGTCACTATAACCCCTGTACCAGAGGAGGCCAACAAGGTTGTGGGAGAAGTGACCAACCTTTTGAAGGGTCTCAATGGACCGGTCTTGAAATCGGTGGGGCATGGTGGGGATCATCTCGAAGTCGAGTTTGATGATGGAACAGGTTTATTGGATGGTGGGGCGACACACCCCTTGAGACAGGGATCAACCGAGGAGATCAAGAACGCGGTGCAGGTCACTGTGGAACTCGCACATGGAGCTGCTCAGCTCTATCAAAATCCTGTGAATGGAACCCTCTTGTCGGAGGGACCGGTGGAACCAATTGTACCTCTTCGAGGTTTGGTGGAATTGGGATACACCATCACTTGGTCCCGTGCAGGATGTGTTGTGAAGCATCCACGACTGGGAAACATAGAATGTTGGTTAAGGTCTGGGTGTCCAGTGGTTCGAAAGGACCACGCTCTGGCTCTGATCACTGAGATTGAGCACATGGAAATGGAAAAGAGGACCAACCATCGGCTCACCTTGGAAGAGCCCACGGAGAAGACCAAGAAGTGGTGGGGATCACGATTTCCGGAAACACCGGACAGAATTTGGAATTACATGCGGGGTCAAGATGAAGAAGATCCGCAAATGAACCATGATTTACCATGGAACCGGCACAAAAGAAGGAGGCTGCTCACCTCAAAAGGGGTTATAGTCCACCTTTTTGCTGGAGAAAGGGCGAAGGAATGGCGAAAGAATCCCATCAATGGGATTGAAGTCATCACTTTGGATATCAATGAAGGTCGAAATCAAGATCTACACAATCCGGGAACATGGAGTTTCCTTTGGAAACTTGCAAGCCTGGGAAAACTTCTTGCTATCATCGGGGGACCTCCCTGTCGGACGGTCAGCCAATTGAGGCAGAAACAACCGGGACCAAGACCATTGCGTGGACGTTTCCATGACCGGTATGGTCTACCAGGATTGACAGACCGGGAGAAGAACTTGGCTGATTCAGATGCAGCACTGCTGCTGAAACAAATTGGCCTGTTCATAAGGTCTGAAGAATGCCGCGAGCGTCATCGTGTGAGAACCGCTTTCCTTTTGGAGAGCCCACAGGATCCGTTGACGTATGTTCCACAAGCTCGCGAAGAAGAAAGTCCAAGCTTTTGGGCATGGCCGGAGTTAATGCAGCTGCTCCGCTACCAAGGAATGGGTTTGGTATCCTTTGATCAAGGGTGCTTTGGGCACTCACGACGGAAACCGACCACGTGCCTCACAAACCTGGAGGACATGAGAGACTTGGAAGATCAACGCAGCACCAAGCACTCCGAGGCCCTGCCAAGGGACATCAAAGACCGTTGCCATTTGTCGTCCACCTGGGCGGTATGGGCACCGGGATTAAGGGCTGCCATCCGAGAAGCGCTTCACCGACATCTCAAACGGGAAGGCGATGAAACTGCGGGTGAAGAGCCACACTTGGCCAAGATGACGTCAGAGGAAGCCTGGGAAGCCCATATTCGTCAAGGCCATCGACCATATAGAAGGGATTGTAGGACTTGTGTTTTGGAAATGGGTGCAAGGTCTCCACATCGGAGGAGACGCGATGCTACGACGTCGTCATGGGCGATGAGCGTGGACATCGTGGGACCCTTTCCAAAGGTCAGGGATTTATCCTCTGGGAAGGATGTGGTGAAGTATGCAATGGTGGCCACCGCCTTGGTCCCGGATTACATCACCAAAACTGGAGGAGAAGATGAAGATCGACCGAAAGAACACAAGATCAGGCTCCATCGAGGGACATCGTGATGCCATGTGAAGAATCCCCAGAAAAGGGGAAACCTAAAATTCTGGAACCCTCGTGGGGGGATGGTCTCGAAGAGGGAGATTGCCCGCTTGGTGGAGAAGATCATCAACTTCCAGAGTCGGGGGAGAAGGATAACAGTGGAAAGGAAGAAAAAGGAGATCCCGACCCGATGACGGAAGAAGTCAAAAGGTTGGTAGAAGAATCCAAGCAGCCGTTCAATGTACGGCACGTGACATTGGTGGAACTTCTGGGGTCAAGGCATGTGAGTGAAATCCTAGTCGCCCTGGGAAAATGCATCGCGAAGTTCAACACGATGGGTATCAAGATCAACCGTCTGCATAGTGATCGGGCTAAAGAGCTACTGTCAAAAAAGGTTGAAAAATGGTGCTCAGAGCGCCTTATAAGACAGAGCATGACGGAGGGAGACGACCCGGCCTCAAACGGCCATGTGGAATCAGAGGTCAATCAGCTTAAAAGGCGAACCCGTCTGTATCTCCGCGTGGCAGGAAGTGAGGTGACCGACTGGCCTCAAGCCATGAGGTATTGTGCTGAAGAACGAATGAGGCAACAGTTGGAGAAACTGGGGGTGCCCGTACTGTCAATGCTGCCCTTCAGGGCCAACGTCTTGGTTCGGTCAAAAAGATGGTTCAAAAAGGGGGCGATTCCGTCTCCATACACAGAAGGACGCCTACTGTGTCCGAGTCCAATGATGTTCTCGGGTTGGGTAGTCCAACAGAAAGATGGAAAGGTGGTTCATGCTCGAGAAGTGGTTGTTCCGAGTGAGGAAGGGGAGCGGGTCCGCATCAGGTTGGAGATAGAAGACAATCCTGAAAGGCCTCACAGACGGCTTTACTCCAAGACGCCGCCAGAAGGTGTCATGAGGTTGCCGCCAACCATTGGGGACGCTCCGCTACCACCTCCTGACGAATCACCACCTGAAGATTCAGAGCCATACGAACCGAGCGAAATGCTCGAAGCAGATGAAGAGCCTGATGAAATCGACTTGCTTTTTGAAGAACTCAACCGAGAAGATCCGGAAGCTCCTGTGGAAGAGATTGACAGCCTTGGGCCGGAAATCTCAAAAATGAAAGTAGAGCCTGCTGAAGTGTCAGCAGGGGGGGAGCCCGGTAACCTTTTCAAAAGTGAAAAAATCAAAGTTTCAAGGGTTTCTGCACAAGATGGTCCAGACTCGGGGGAGAAGCACATCGAAAGAAGTCCAACCTCGGGGGAGTTCATCGTCAGAAACGTTAGCTTGACACACCTGTTGAAGGTCAAAGAAGATCAACACCTTGGAGTTGTGGAAGCCATTAGGGAAGAACTGTCGAATGTTCCAGTGGATCCCACAAACGGTTTCATACAGGGACAAGTTCTACGACTTCTACAAGAACATCGTGAAGATTTGGAAGAAGAACTGGAAGCTGTAACAACTGCAAGGATGGAAGAGGAAAGGCGAGTGTGCCAACTAAGGGTCTGTTCAGCACAAGCTGATGGTAGCGGTGGAGAAGAACAACTTCAAACTGTTACAGTCCCTCTCCACAAGGTGAGAATGGAAAAGGAAAAATGGTACGACTCGATGCTCGCCGAGTACAAATCCTTGACTGCAGAAACAAAAGCTATCCGACCAGTCAAAAGGTCCGAGATTGACCCTGAAGCCGAATTGGTGCCGGGGAAATTGGTCTGTGTGATCAAGGCTGGAGGGAGATACAAATGTCGCGCTGTGATCTGCGGCAACTTGGCATCACCGGAAGCGGATCCCATGCCTTCCTCTCTGCTGTATGCCAGTGGAGCGGACGGGGTTCTGATAAGGTGTGCCTTGCGAAAGGCAGCTCATCACCAATGGGATGTAGCCACGACGGACATCAAGACCGCTTTTCTACTGGCTCCTCGGCCGGTGGAACAAGGTGCCAAAACCGTGGCGGTGGTGCCGCCCAGGATCATGACTGATTTTGGGATTACCCAACCGGATGAGGTCTGGCTTGTCGACAAGGCCCTGTATGGGTTTCAATCCAGTCCTGCCCATTGGGCAGTGTACCGCGACCAAACAATGCGGCGGTTCACATGGCAGGGAGATGCAAGCCCGGGGGAGATGCAGAAGGAGTACAAGCTGGAACAAACGCCGGAAGGAAATTTGTGGAGAATCCTGTGTAAAGGTGGTGACGCTCCGGGAGAAGAAGTACGTCCGGATGGATATCGGCAAGTGGGTTTGGTGGTCGTCTATGTGGACGATCTTATGGTTCTTGCGGAACCTCACGCCAAACACAGCTTCTTGAAGAGGCTGAAGGAAGAATGGACTTGCTCCACTCCTGAAGAAGTTGATCACAAAGGCTGGGTTCGATTTTGTGGGTTCGAGCTCCAATGGAGCGGTCAAGGGGATCATAAGAAGTTGAAAGTGGGACAGCAGTCCTACACTCGGGATATGTTGAATCGACATCAAGTAGAACACCCAAGACCGGTTCCGATGACGAAAGCGGATGCCGAACTTCCGGAAGAAGAACAACCAGCACTTGAAAACATCCGACAAGCTCAAACGGTGGTGGGCGAGTTGTTGTGGTTGTCCATAAGGACAAGGCCGGATATCAGTTTCGCCGTCAGCCAATTGGGAAGGCAGGTGAACAAACGGCCCAAATGGGTGGTGAAAACCGCACAGCAGGTGTTTGGTTACCTGAAGGGAACCGAAACTCAACATCTCAGCTATGGGGTTTGCACAAGTGATGATCGTGGTCCCGAAGATGATCTGCCATTTCACCGGGAGATGCAGCAAGTCGAAATGTTCTCGGACATTTCATTTGCCCCTGCGGGCGAAAGATCACTGCAGGGTATCCTAGGTTTTTATGGTGGAGGGTTGGTTCAATGGGAAGCCAGCCGTCAAGCTTTTGTGGTGTTGAGCACCGCCGAAGGGGAACTGATGTCCTACTTGGAATCCATGGTCATGGGAGACTCTCTGGCGTCTCTCATAGAGGTCGTGGAAGGACGGAAAATCGGGCAGAAGATCATCTACGGAGACAACACGGCTGCAATAGCCATCTTGGAAAATCCTGACGGTCCGTGGAGGACTCGGCACTTGCGGTTGCGAGCAACAGCCCTAAGGGAAAGGTTAAAGGATGGTAGTTGGATCATCCGTCACCTTCCAGGGGTAAAACTTGTGGCCGATTTCCTGACGAAGATCATCGCTGTGAAGCCCAGTTGGGAAAGGTTCTGGAGGTTCGTCAATCACCAAGGTTCCGGGGTTCCAAATGAGGAAACATCAATGGGGTCCAACCATCGTGAAGAACAACCTCTGGGAGAAGAACAACGTCCAGAAGAACCAGACCAGGAGACTTCCTCCTGGGACAACTACCGAGATATCGCTGGTCGGTGCGTATCAGTGGTGAAAAAGGTGGTTGGTCTGGCCGAGGAATATCCAGAACTAGCCGATTTCCGGCATGAAGCCCTGAGCACTGCCATTGGAAGGCTGGTGCGAGTACTGGCTGATGCGTATCGCGTCACTGAATCCGTGGTCAAGGATCGGTTCCAGTTGGAGTCGGTCTTACCGTTTTTGGAGAAGAAGAACATTCCTGGACAAGTTGAACACCCTGTAGAAGAAGAACCTAGGGGTATTCTAAAACGGGGTACTAGGTCCAAAAGGGGTAACCCAAAACCTAAACGGGTTTATTTTTGGGATGAAAATCCACCAGTTTTGAAAGTTTTGCGGGTACAAGATCACCACGGTCATGTTGCCCAATTGCACAGTTATGAAAAAGAAGAACCCATCCCTAAGACCATCCTGGGTGATGGACAAGAGAAACCTTGGGACTTGGATTGTGCCAGGTCCGATCGAGAAGAACATCGAGCTGCTGAAGTTGTACCAAGGTCGGGTTCCACAGAACCGTGGGATCTGGTTGCAACTTGGGGAATTGGGTTTTTGGGGAATTCTAATGTGGTTGGTAAGGGGAAAAACCATCCTGAAACCTCAAAGGGGATAGCTCCGCAACCAACGGGATTTAAGTGTTTTTCCGTTAGGGAATTGGGGTTGTCCGCAGCAATTTATTTTTCCAAAAGTTTTGGGCTCAAAAGCGTCCTCGTCTGCCTTGCTGCACCAGTGACAGCTATGGACGGTGAAGATGTTTCGCAAGGCGTCTTTGGTCAGTTTTTTGGCATACTTTATGCCATGATGGTCATCCTGGTGTGGGAAGTTTTCCGATGGCTTATGAGCCATTTGACACTCCTGGTGGTTCCTCAGTTCAATCGACAAATGGTGGAACAAGCTGAACTGATGGTGAAGTTGGCCCTGAAAGATCGAGAAAAAGATGTACGTGGGGGAGAAGGTCATTCCACGGCGGCGCCAACTGTAGAAAAAGATGAACATCAGGAAGAAGAACCACGTCCGGGAGAAGATCATCGAAAGGAAAAAAGAAGAAAAACCGAAGAGAGGGATGCTGATCGCGCCCATGACAAAAGGGAAAGAGGAAGAGACCGTCGGAGACGGGGTGAAACAGGGCGATCTAGGTCGCCACACAGGGAAAAGGAATCGACAACAAGGCGATCGGAGAGTGAAAAAAGCCCTGGCCCTTCTACAGCCGAATCGCGAGGTTCGGAAAGGGTCCCAAAGGGACCGATAGCTCCGCTGCCAGAGGGTATGAAAGCCCCTGGGAGACCGCCACCGAAAAAACCGTCGATGCCAACTCCCAAGGAAGAGGAAAAAGTACCCACCGATGATGAAGAGTGGGGAAAATGGAAGGAACAGAGAGAAGGAGAAAAAATGGCTGATTACCTTGCAAGGATGAGATCAGTCTATGGAAAGGCAATACCTGCAGAGCCAAAGGAAAAACCTGCAGAAACGACCCGAGCCTCCTCCTCTAAAACAGCTCCTAAGGCAGCGGCTTACTATGAAGTGGATGGAGGAGAATGGTATTGGTGGGATGGTGCATGGGGGGACAAATGGGAACCGAAAAAGAAAAAGAAGAAGAAGAACAAATACACCGAGGCTGAATGGGAACAGTGGTACAAGGAGCATCCGGAGGAGGACACTGAGTCTTCCCAGACACCAAGAAGGCCAGCAGAACCGGAGACTCCGCCACCGGCCCAAAGACCAAGGATTCGTCCGGGACAAGATTTAATTCGACGTCCTGAAGACCCAGCCAGCTGGACAGTTTACATGCCTGAGGTGGTCATGCGTGAGGTGGAATATATCATCTCTGGAGAGAGCACAGCATGGATGACAAAGCCGCCGGCCGTAACAGGCTTTGAAGAACAGGGTCAGGCCATTGACATGTGGCATGTTCCAGCCCCTGGGGACTATGGACGAATCATCACAAGAATCCATTACAAATGGAGACAGAATTCATTTCATCCAGATCACCCCACTTTACCGAAAAAGGTCGACCAGTTGGATCCTTACCGGGTCACATTTTTGTGGAATACCCTGGACAGCAACGAGCGAAAAATAATCTTGGATTTTGACTGGGAGACCAAGTGGGTCGAAGACAAGTGGGTGGGATACACCGTTTTCCTTGTCAAACAAGACCCAAGAGATGTGGCGAAAAGCTCACCCAAAAGGAAATAGGTCACACGGAAAAGTACATCGGTGGCTGGAGAAAAAGATCAACAAGACCCAAGGAAAAGATCATTAGCTGCCGGTGGAAAAGACCAATACAGGGAAAAGCTCATCAGCTGCTGGACCCAAAGAACACCGTTGGGCGCTCTTCGAGGACAGCGCTGGTGAGAGAGGGAATTCAAAACCTACGAAGTTAGGGCTGTAGTTTTTCAATTTTTGGAGTCAACCCGAAGTGGAACTCCACGCGACCCTTGGATGAAGGGGGAACCAACACCAGCCTGGGACTATGGCACACGAGGGTCTTCGCCCTTCTGGCTGGGGGAAGGGCGAGTTCCCAGAGGAAACGTGGCCACCCCTGAAGCTTTTGTTTTTGGTGTTGGGGAACCTGGATTCCTGCAAGCAGGAAGGGGGAGTGCGGTTTGGGAAACATGCACAGAGTACCACTGCACCCCCACTAAGGTCTTTTTAAAGTTTTCACAGTCGTTGAGACGTCCTCCGACTGTTGCAACTTTGGCTCAAGGGCCAATCAACTGACTGGCTCAATTTACCGAGCCCAACTTGGAGTGAAAAGGTGCACTTGCATCTGCCTCTTGGTGGGGACCTCCGGGAAGGGTCTCGGTCATAGTCTGAAACCCGTGAAAACAAAAACACACAGCATGTTTAATCTCTTTCCACATATTTCCAAGTATTTTTCAACCAGACCAGGTGATCGTTTTCCTGTGGACTGTGTGTCTGTGTCCAAAGGGCGTATCCTCTTAGCTCAGAGGCCTAGATGTTGCTGGGTTGACTGATTTCCCCAATGTCATTTTCCGTTAACCCGTCCCATCCCAAATGCCAAAGTTCCTGCTTGCAAACTGCAACCGCAGGTTTTTGGTTGTACTTCTTTTCTTTACTTTTCGTGGCTATAGAGCCATTTTCCTAGTGGTACAGTCAGTTTATACGGTTGTTACCTTTAACCCCTCCCATCCCCTGAAGATTCTAAGATGGTGTTCAACACATGCTTTAACAACCAATAAAGAATACTTAAACTTTCTGAATTCCCCCAATCTTTTCCTGGGAAAACCCTTGGATAATGTTCACATCATTGCTAATTAAATCTGGCTTTAGTCGGTTAGAATTCTATTTCAGGTTTGCTTTTCCCCCACGATTTGAAGTGGCCAAATTTCCTAATGGCAGGCGGTTTAATCCCCATGTACTGTATAGCTATGGTTCTAAGGCTAAATTTTAAGCCTAGTCATAATCCTCAATTTGTGGTCAGTGTTCTCAACTGTTTAACTCCTAATTTTCACTTCATTTGCTGGTTGAACTACAATTTTTGCTGATTAGATCAATTGGATCCCAAGTTTTGTTGCTTACACACATAATTTTGCTGATGAAATTACACTTTTTCATGAACACATCACCACTTTTATCTTGGTGGTACGCCCCCAACTCAGCCCCAACTCCCCAACCTACCCCCTCAGAGTGGTAACGCCCGAGCCACGCAACGCCGCCAGCGCCTCAGTCACCTCCGACGTGGGCGGGCCGCCGCTGGGCGGTGTGCGCAGGAAGCTGGGTGATGCATGCGGCGTGGTCGACCTGGACGAGGTTGGACGGGTTGTTTCATTTTGTTTACTGAAAGTATACTGTGGGAATCTTGTGTTTGTAAATATACTGCGGAGACAGATAGATACAAGTAGGATAGGATAAGATAGGCTAAGACAGGATAGGATAAGATAACATAGGATAAGAAAAGATAGGAAAAGATAAGAAAGGATAGAAGAATATAGGATAAGATAGGATAGGATAAGGTAAGATAAGATAGGATAAGGTAAGATAGGATAAGATACGAGATATAACATAAAATAGGATAAGACAAGATAAGATTTCATGAAATAAGTTGAGACAAAGTAACTCTGAAACTTCCACTGAATAAAGGGAGCACCTATGGGCATTTGATTAGTAAATACAACCTCTTCCAACACGATCCAACATGATCGGCCTCAGTATCAGTACATACTGATTGATCGAGTCACCCATCCCACACACATATTCATGAGTGAATTTGGATCATTATTCCCCTTCACTTTGGATGGGCATTGAAACCAACCAGGGTTTGCCCAACGGCACCTCTCTGGTGCTTCCACCGCGAGTGAAGGCAAGTCAGCCATGGCGCGGGCCGCAACGGCCGTTGGGCCGTCTATAGTTTGGGTGATGGTCAGGTATTATTGGGGGATGGGGTCAGAATAAAATAGATGTTTGCAAAGTAAGTTGGATGATAGATCGGCTTAAGATCCCATTTGTGACACTCTGACATCAACATGTATTCTTAGATTATTCTTAGCATCCTTTTGTTGGATCCAAAGTTTCAGGGTGTTGACAGTGTTGACCCTTGGTTTTTAACAATTGAAACGGACACTGTTGCAGTCGCTTCACCGTTTCCACTTGGTGGGTTGTTACCCACACAATGCACTCATCATGGATCCCAACTTGTCCTGTTGAGAAGTCATTGGGGGCTGAGACCATTGAACGATGCCATCCGTGGACTCTCTGCAGCGGCGACCCATGGTCGAGGGCGAACTTACAGTGGATTCTTTCCATAGCATTAAACACCGGCTAAATGATCACAGATATGTGTAAATCCACTGCTAAACTATGCCTGGTGGATGTTTAATCGTAGGGGGGACGGGATTATTATGCGTATATGTCTAGTTTGATAAGTATATATTACAAGTCTACACACGTCAACGTCAAACCACAATTTCAAGAGCAAACATATACACACATACAGGAGTGAATGATCTGTATGCTATATTGTCCTCCAAATATCAAACCATCTATATCGATGCTTTCACCACTTGAACAATCTCAAATTGAACTATATTGAACTTATATCCAATCAAATACCCTCATTGCAGTTGCCAGTCGTCTGAGGCCATCCTAATTTAAACTCTTGATCACAAGAAGATACCAACCAGGTTGGACAATTGGTGGTGCCCTGGAAGTGCTCATCCGAGTTGGTGTGTCAACATCATTAGGGCTGGAAACACCACTGCAGTAAAAATGGTACCTGTTGCTGTTGGTGGCACCCCTGTTCTGCCCGATATGGAGCAGCTTCTATTCTATCCAAATGCTAAGATTGAAACAACCGGACGGAGAGTAGCAAACTTGTTTTATGTACCGTATCCAACTCGAACCAGGTTGGCACAAGTATGTTGTTGCAGTGGACTATAAGACCCTTTGGCGATATACGGATGACGATTGTGAAACTGTGAGTTTTGTAATGATTTTGGGTCTTATCCCAACTAGGAGTATGAAGCGGCAGGTCAAATACAATTTTCTTCGTGCACAACCCCATTTGTTTTGCTTCAATCCCAATTTTTCCACGTAGATGATCATGTTTCTTACTCAAATAAACTCATCTGACCTTTTTCTCACTTATTAAACATCTAATGAAAGAATAACGATTTTATTGATCAATCACCATCTTTCTGTCTTTTCCATATTTTTCCATGCTTAAAACCTTGGTTTCGTTGCTGTTTCGTTGGTGTATCCCCAGCCGTACACCTGCAGTGCCGCGAGGTAGGCAGCGCTCAGGTCAGGCCCGGAGGCACCTGGCGGTTGCGGTTGAAGTTTCGCCAATGGTGATTTCGTACATGGGATAGCCATGGGGATGGATATATGATGATATATGTATTGGGGATATATAGATGGAATATGTTTATGATATTCTATGATGATATGAGATATGTGAAAAAATGGCCATGATATGTATTGATATATAAAGATACATTGGGGACAGTTAAAGGGAACAAAAGCAACAAATGAAAGGATATCACGGGAAACCTTTTGGACATCCATGGGCATTCAGAATGTCTGGGTTTTTACATCATGGAGTTTCGGACTCTTTTAACTTTCCCTGCATTCTTGGGAATCCTCAGATGCCCTGCTAGCTTTTAACAGGTATGATTCTGTCATCTATGGCTAAAATCTCATCCGCTGACCTGCTAGTATCCATTCACCAAGGTTTGTGTACTGTAGATGATTGGTCGGTCAAACGATCATACTTACTGAATTCTTCCGATGTTGGTATATATTCGAATCTAGCTAGCTAATGCTAGCTACAACAGGTAGCTTGTGGTAGGCTACAGTCCCCTCACCCTTCAAATTGCTACCCGTACATACCCTGCAACAAGTTATAGAATTCCCTCTCGCTGACCTGCCCTTCATTGCCCTTCACCCAAGGTTGATGCAAATCGTTGGAGAATCGCTTATGCCCCCATTGATCCCCAATGATTGGTTGAACATCCAAGCATGTTGGATTGGCGCTGTCCATAGGGGCACCTGCCAAACGAGCCCTCAACAGAGGTGCCGCCACCAAATCGCCCGTCCAGCTCAGGGCGAACTCACCTGGCAGCGTGTGATCTGGGGATCATCCACGTTGCTTGGTCCCCCGTGAAATTGGCAATCTTTATTTACTTTAGTAATCCGATTTTTTTGGGTTCATCATTCTAAGCCATACGAGTAGCAACTTTAGGATCTGATATCATTCAGTTTTCCAATTTGTTTGGGGTCACAATTCCGACGTTGAGATTTTTGGTTCCAAGGAAAAACAAGATAATCATGGAGAGATTGCTCAAAAATGTTTAGAGATTGTTTACAGTAGATATGTTTAGATGAAAACAATGACTTAAATTGATAAATCAAACAATCATCATTTGGCTCGAACGTGGGGCAGCAATGGACTCACAACTGCCGGGTGATCCTTAGGACAGCCCATTAAATCCAGGTACAGGGTCTTATGGTTTGATGTTCGCGTTTCAAGGAGGTCGATGGATCGTTAAAGTACTCAAAACTTTGTTCCCCAATGTGTCAACAGTAAGTTGCCCCCCAAAATTAATGGTGCGGCGCAAAGAGAATGACCAGTCTATACTTTGAATGTGGGGTTGGAAACTTTGACACATCCATTGGTACCATGACTGGTAGCAAATATCAACCAACATGGCCGTTGTATATCTGTTTGTTGGCAAACCATCGTTGCTGACTACCTCCGATCAATGCACTACGATTGTATGATATTGGTATATTTGTTGTTTTTGAAAAACCAGCACAAGTAATCAAATCTGAGTTTGGATTGCCTATGTATACCAGTTTTGTCTCAACAATAGTTGATCAACATCAACATACATCGAATACAATGGACAAATCATGCTCTATCCCTAAGTCCCTAAGTTTCGTCAGTGAAATCTCCCATTTTTGGTGAAATCCTCCTATTTGACACGGCCTTCCATGGGAGTCACTTGTGCCCCATTCTCCGCCAGGCGGAAAGCCAAATCGATGCCGCTGACCTGGTGTCGATTGCGGATGATTCCCCTGCAGGTTGTCGAAAATTGTCGAAAAAGTTCAGCTTGGTTCAGCTTAGTTCACCCTAGTAGTTCACCCTAGTAGTTCACCTTAGTTCACCTTAGTTCACCCTAGTAGTTCACCTTAGTTCACCCTAGTTCACCCTAGTAGTTCACCCTAGTAGTTCACCTTAGTTCACCTTAGTTCACCCTAGTAGTTCACCCTAGTAGTTCACCCTAGTAGTTCACCCTAGTAGTTCACCCTAGTAGTTCGCCTTAGTTCACCTTAGTAGTTCACCTTAGTAGTTCACCTTAGTTCACCTTAGTTCACCCTAGTAGTTCACCTTAGTTCACCTTAGTAGTTCACCTTAGTTCACCTTAGTTCACCCTAGTAGTTCACCCTAGTAGTTCACCTTAGTTCACCCTAGTAGTTCACCCTAGTAGTTCACCTTAGTTCACCCTAGTAGTTCACCTTAGTTCACCTTAGTTCACCCTAGTTCTCCCTGGTAGTTCACCTTAGTTCACCTTAGTTCACCTTAGTAGTTCACCTTAGTTCACCTTAGTTCACCCTAATAGTTCACCCTAGTAGTTCACCTTAGTTCACCCTAGTAGTTCACCCTAGTAGTTCACCCTAGTAGTTCACCTTAGTTCACCCTGGTAGTTCACCTTAGTTCACCTTAGTTCACCTTAGTTCACCTTAGTTCACCTTAGTTCACCCTAATAGTTCACCCTAGTAGTTCACCTTAGTTCACCCTAGTAGTTCACCCTAGTAGTTCACCTTAGTTCACCCTAGTAGTTCACCCTAGTAGTTCACCTTAGTTCACCCTAGTAGTTCACCCTAGTAGTTCACCCTAGTAGTTCACCTTAGTTCACCCTAGTAGTTCACCCTAGTAGTTCACCTTAGTTCACCTTAGTTCACCCTAGTAGTTCACCTTAGTTCACCCTAGTTCACCCTAGTAGTTCACCCTAGTAGTTCACCTTAGTTCACCTTAGTTCACCTTAGTTCTCCTTAGTTCACCTTAGTAGTCCACCTTAGTCCACCTTAGTTCACCTTAGTTCACCTTAGTTCACCTTAGTTCACCTTAGTAGTTCACCTTAGTTCACCCTAGTAGTTCACCTTAGTTCACCTTAGTTCACCCTAGTTCACCCTGGTAGTTCACCTTAGTAGTTCACCTTAGTTCACCTTAGTTCACCCTAGTAGTTCACCTTAGTTCACCCTAGTAGTTCACCTTAGTAGTTCCCCCTAGTAGTTCACCTTAGTTCACCTTAGTTCACCTTAGTTCACCCTAGTTCACCCTAGTAGTTCACCTTAGTTCACCTTTGTTCACCTTAGTTCACCTTAGTAGTTCACCTTAGTTCACCTTAGTTCACCTTAGTTCACCTTAGTTCACCTTAGGTCACCTTAGTTCACCCCAGTAGTTCACCCTAATAGTTCACCCTAGTTCACCTTAGTTCACCCTAGTTCACCCTAGTTCACCTTAGTTCACCTTAGTTGACCTTAGCCTTAGTTCAACTTCCAACGTTTCTGCAATTTATATCAATTTCATCTTCCCACCGCCCATGATACGTTTCTGAGACCTTCCAAAATGCCATGACAGCTCGAGGCGATTGAACCCATGTTTTTCAACTTTTTGTTGAGCTCAGAGATGGTGTGCAAAAAGTTGGATGGCAACCTACCCCCTCTGGTAGTCAACCTGGCAATGGGCAATCCCCATTTTTAGATGACTTTCCCATCAAGACCTCTATTTAGTTCGGGGGTTTTCCAGCTAGCCATGTTTGATTACCGAATGGTAGTTGGATGGCCGTACCATGCTTGACCCAACACCTAATGGACAAAGACTTAGTCGCCCACAGGATAGCGCTGCATCAGTTCCAGGAAGGAGCGAGGGTCTTGCACCTGGCTTAGCCTCAGAGGAATGAAGCCAAGCCACCAGCGAAACGGGTATGACATTACAATCCAAATCCATCTACAGTAATGTCTTTTTCCTGAATAATTCAACCAAAAGGTTGGGGGCATTAACTGACAACAATGGGGCTGCCAGCCAAGAACAATAACATGTTATTCACAAAAATGAGGACAAGATCCACATTAATAATTGCGATATGGGATATGGACCAACAAACATAGGGCAGAAGAAGTAAAACATAGACACTGAGCAATAGTTATGATGTGGGTATGGGTCAAAATTCAAGTTCGGTAGACCAAAGCTTATCAGATTCCAGTAGCGGACCAGTACCCAATTTCGATGTATTCCCCTATCGGGAAAATAAGATCGATGATCATCCCCAAATAGATGGAGAAAGTAAATCTCTTCGGCAATGTCAAGTAAATCCAGATCTATCCACGCTAGAAGATACAAGTCAATTGACTCTTCTTCATTTAATGCCAGGATGAAAAGGAAACATACTCGAACACGTGGATCAACCTGTTTTCATCAAAAACAAGCATAATTTTATCCAGTGTTTGCTAGTTTCATCATGTTTCATCACATTTCATCCCACATATCCCATGGTTTTCCCATGGTTTTTGTTGCCGCCCTGTCCTAGGCTCCAAAAATATGCCACATCCAGGTGGCCAAAACGCGCTCTCGATCTCCTCCAAGCCAGCGCTGGGCATCAGGCGCTGCAGGTCCTGAAAATGGAACGACAATATGATGAAACACCAATGGCTAACCATTGTTTTGTTTGTGTAATTTGTGTATGTTCAATACATGGTATATATATATATATGTATATGGTTAACCATTTAATGGGTATTCAATATTGGTTCCCCATAGATGTTCAATATTGGTTATCCATTATATGTATATGACTGTATATGGTAAACATCCCATGATGGAAAATGCTAATACCATGGGTAACATGGCTTTCATAGGATACCAATAATGTATATGTATGTTCAATGAATGGTAATCCATATGATGGAACATATGTAATGTATGTATGATCAGCCATATATGATGGCCAAATCTATGGTAATGTAGGGGGTTTAACATGGTGTAACCCTGTTCAATCAATGGGACATGTACCAGAATTGGTCATACCAGGAAAATGGTGAAAACCTATGGGAAATGTGAGATGAAAACCCGTAATGGAAATCTTCTCTTCTGGTTTATTATGTTTTTTAGATATGAAAAAACAATGGAATAGTTGACATGTCTGTATGGAATCGGGGAAGCTTCTTGTCATATTATTTAGTGGGTGAGCAAGGGCATTGAGGAATCATGAGGAATCCCCTGCAGTTAGATCCTGGGCCACACCTCCTTGCGCACACCGAAGACCGACAGCGCTCCAGCCAACATCGTCAGAGACGATGCCTGAAGGGCGGCAGCGGCCACCTCTGCTAGAGCACCTGGCGCGAGATGAGTTCAGGCCTAACCTGGTAACCTCCCAGCTGGCCTCCCAACAGCTGTGCAGGCTAACCTGGCTAACTTTAGAATGGGATATGAAATGATATGAAATGGGATCCCCAAGTGCATGTAAGGCTAAGCAAGGCTAACGGCTATGAGCCTGGTTGATTTGGTTGAGGTCAACCATTTTTAATTTTGTGAGATGCAAGGTAACCATGTTTGAAATCATGGCTGACCCCCATTGTGGGATTTTGGCCTGGAGAGTTGACAAGTAGTTGAAACATGTTGAAGCCACCAAGCAGAAGTTCTTTACGAGGAACACGTCCTGGGATCACCTATATAAATAACACAGCTTCCTTCAGCCACAAGCTGCCATCAATACCGAAACTGATACTCTTCGCCGTCAATCTTATGGCTACCTCAATATGATTCCATCGTTTTTGAGGGCTTTGCAGTCATAATAAAATGACACAGATTGAATTAGGTGACCCAAGCGAGACCCTCATTGACTGGAGATGAACTCATACTTCCCATTCCATCAAGAGCTTGAACTCCAACATCAACATCACTCTGGCAATTAAACATGGCGTTAGAACACCCTGATAGTCTCACGTGAAAAATCATCTGTACACAAATTATCAACAACTATATGAGGTTTTGTCAGTTGTTCAGGTTAGTCTACTAAATCTACTAAAGATACCAAAGGGCTTTGCGGCAACGTTAGCCATGGGGGTCCGCAAACTCACCACGCGACTCCCGTCTCTCCCCAAGGCCGCCCGGCACCTGGACGCCATTCGGCCACTTTTGCCCCTTCCTGGGCGTCGGAGAAGTTTGGAGACCACGGGGACCATGTCAGTTTTCACAGGGCTAAAGTACTTGAGTATGTGTCATATTGTCATATATTGTCACTGCTTCACAAGCAACAACCATCTGGATACAACATGGTAGGCATGATGGTTTGAGCAGTAACGAGTAGTGATTCAGATAATTGGTTGTCAGCCACCATAATCCAAAAATGTAACTAAGTCATCCAGGGAATATATCCCGATGGATCGGGGACGCACCATGGCTACTCATCATCCCAGCAGGTAAATTGAAGCAAAGGAGAGACTTGTCATCTAAGGGGTCCAAATATAATCACTTCAAATTGTCACAGGAGTTGTCGGACGACTCCCAAATGCAGCTTTAATTGTTCGACTTCAATTTTTTTGATTTCAATTACTCAGCCTTTACGTCCGCAAAATTGCAGTGATTTATTTATATATGATTATATATGCATCTTTTTATTCCCATAGACCTAGGATAAACCTACAAGACCTACATGGACCTATTGGATTCGCCTTGGATGCCACCGGTGCCACTGAGCTTCTCTTCCGGCTTCCAGCAGGGCGATCGAAGTCTCTCGCTGACAGCTGGAAGGTGTACCCACACAGGCGCTCCTGCGATGGCCACGTGGTCTTCGGCGTAGATTTTGGAATGTGGAATTTATATGAATTTGTCTACCTTACAAGCAAATAAACCATAATAAACCATCATCCATGGTGTTTTTTTTTTGCGTTTCAATATTTACAGAAACAAGCATTCAATGAGACTGCCCAGATCAAGTAGTTTCTCGTTTTTTAACCTCCACTGGACCTCCACTGTTTCGTGGTTTTCCCCACATTATTTGTTGTAGGTGTAAACTCTCTTGATTTTTTCAACATGGATGTGGTAGCCACACATGATGTAATTCTGTTTCAGCATCCTTTGTTACATTCCTTTGAGACATCCACCAAATAGGTTACCATCCATTCCATCCACCATTCCATCCACCATTCCATCCATTCCATCCCCACATCCCCAAACTTCAACGGTGACGTGACGTCCTCATCTGCTGCACGGTCACCATGGCCGCCGCCGCCGTGACGTCCTCCATGGCCGTGGGCACCACCTGTCGTACCGCCACGGCCGCTGCGGCGGCGGCAGCGGTGGAGCTGGACAGGGTGTCCTGGCGTGGCAGAGCTGGAGCTGGCGTGGCGTGGCAAACAACGGGGATTGTAGAGAAGTATATGAAGTATATAATAAAATAGACATAAATATACATAAATAATCATAGATATTCATCTATCTGAATCTATCTATCATATTCATATACTATCTATCTAGGTGTCTCACAGATTCAGAACGATGTGCTATCTGAATTTACACCCCATGAAAAACATACTCACATGTAGAGAAGTAAAAAAACATCACAAACGAATACTGCAAATAAATGACTGAATATTTTACATGTAATTTTATATTTATATGTACCCTGTGTTTGTGCGAATTTGTATGTATTTGTACATCTTATTTTGTGTCATATCAGTGAGTCATATCCCACTATGATTGGTTCAACATGGTTCAACAACATTGTTGTTCATCGGCCAAATCCAAATCTTTGCTGGTCAATCCCCATCGTTGCACCATCGCTTGTGGTGGCTCATCAAGAGGGAATTGAAACCACCAACCAGCAAAAGATTTATCATGGGTAATACTCAAAAGTTTTTTGGATTGTTTACCCCGGTCTCCATTGTTACTTGTTCAACCAGACTATCTGCAACAGCACATCTTTGGAACAACAAGCAAACATTTCTGCTGTAAAACACAACTTCTTTTTAGTTCACATCCGTTTTGTTGATACTGACAGTAATTTGTGCAAGGGATGTGCAGGGTAAAATCGCATTTTGGATGGTAAAATTCCCAAGTTGATGCTTTTACCAACCTTATTTTTTGGGGAAATCCCAACTATTGATGGGTTTACCCACCACCCCGCCCATCGCTACCTCTAAGTCAAACTCTGACAGAGCTGCGGTGAACTTGCTGTGGAAGTCCTAGGCCGACCCAGTCGATGCCAGATCTTGGCACCCCACGGATGCAACCCACAAAACTGGTGACTTCACCACCAAACATGGCATGGAAGTAATTAACATCAAGAAAGGCATGAACATGGCAATCCTTGGTATACCCACTCCAGTGGGATGCTTGCCACCGCGACATTGTATACCCAAGTCTATTGGTTGCATCTCCATTCTCATTGTTGTATTCTATCGCGATTTAAAAAGGGTACAGTATATCAAGTATGCTTGTTGCTTGCACTCCCATTGCTGATGAAAATGCGCCTCCCTTTTTCTTGTGTTGATCCCTACCTCTGTGGACTTTATGTCCTTATAACATGTTAAATCCAGTCTTTCGGTGTCCAAGTCTACTTTCCACAGGTTCAATCTCTAGGTTGTGGCGATTAACTCGCCACGCTTCCTACTTGGATGCCATCCCGGCTTCTTGCACAATACTTTTTTTGTAAAGATCATAATGATCATAATGATCAGAATCATAATCTATCTATAGCTTCAACTCGTGTTTTGCTTCACAAACTACACTTCTGGTCCATTTCTCCTGCTGCCCCAAGTGATGCTGAAATCTCCAAGCGTCCGCCATATCCACAGCTCCCGGCAGATCACGGAAACTCCCCAGCACGCTGAGGCGCCTCGGTATGGGATGTAACAAACAGATATCACTAACAGCAATGGAGTTTTGGAAACATTATGAGGATGTATGATGGTAATCTATACATCATTTTACATATATATATATATACATATATATATATATGTGATTTGTGTGTAACATGTCCACCCTGATGCTACCTTGATGTGACTGCATGTCAACCCTTGCACAGACAGCATGTTCCGTGGCCTTATGGTACAAAGGCCTTGCGGTGGGTGGGCTGTGGTTTTCCTTGGTGTCGGACACCAAAACCTTTGCCGAGAGCCATTCCTGGGAGGAAAATACTGGCAGTGCTGCGGATTTCATTTGGTGAGAAGACAGGGATCTTCCTTTTACATTTCAGTTGGTGGGACCACTTCATTTCTTTGCAATCAGGGATTGTGGATTCTTGGGCTACCAGTGGGAAGGGGAGAAATCCCTTTCACACTGGTAGCGGAGCTACCTGGTGCTCCGGCTACTTTACAGTTTTGACTTGCTGGCTTTGGAATTTCTCCATTTTTCTCGCTGTAGCCGAAAGAGTGTGATCCAGGGGGTAAGTCTTGCATGGCCATGCCTCCGTCCACCCAAGCTGCAATTGAGACGCCAGTGCCAACTGATGAGCCCACAGTGGGATCTTCGCCCCAACTGCCGTGGTCCAGCATACCGAAATTTGTGCCTGGATCCACGAACGTGCAAGAGTATGTACAGAAATTGAAGTTTTTGTCGGCCATGTGGCCTGAAGAATATCTCAGTTTGTTAGCGCCTCGTGCAGCTCTCCTGGTCGAAGGGACAGCCTTTCGCAAAGTTGCTCGTTTGAGTCCTGAGAAACTTCGTGTGAACAATCAATCAGGTATCCAATTGCTGGTTGAAGCCATCGGAGGATCTTGGGGAGCTACTGAACTGGAAGAGAGATATGAGTTTTTTGAGAAGGCCTTGTATGGCACCATTCAACGAAATGATGAATCCCATGTTTCCTACCTGAGTCGCATGGAATCCAATTTTGTGGAGCTCCTGAGCAGGGGCACGAAGCTGGAGGAGGTCCAGGCCTACGTGCTTCTTAGGCAATCGCTCCTTGCTCCTGATGACAAGAAAAAGATTCTTCTTGAGCACCCTGGCGAGTTAAAGTATGAGCCGGTGGTCAAGTCCTTCCGTTTGCTTGGTAGTAAGTTCTTTTCGGAACTGCAGGGAAGTCGTCAAAGCGCCAAGACGAAGGTGTATGATGTAAACTTGTCTGAACAAACGGAAGGGGATTTTGGTCGTCAGTCGGATGAGCATTCCACAGAACGTGCTTTTTCAGTTTTGACAGAGGATGTGGAGCCTGAGCTTGATGCCGAGTTCATGGAGGTCATGATAGCTGCCGAAGATCAAGACGCTTTGCTTGTCAGCTCTTTCGAGCAAGAACTTGAGGATTTTCTTCAAGATGTCCCTGACATGCATGATGCGATGGTGACGTATCTGGAAGCTCGTTCCAAATTGCTTGAGAAACGTCGCAGCCGTGGCTTCTGGCCGATCAAGCCCGGTGGAAAGGACAACCGTGGTTTTGGAAAAGGAAAAGGGCGCGGCAAGGGAAAACGGCAGCGAGACCAACTTTTGGCTCGCATTGCCAAGTCGACCTGCCGCTTGTGCAATCAAAGAGGCCATTGGAAAGCGGAGTGCCCCAACAGGGACAAAAATCCTGATGGTGGCACCGCAGTGGCCAATATCGTTGAGCCGTCCCAGCCTTCCATGGTCCATGAAGTCCACTCCGAGTCTGAGTCTGCCACGTCCGATGTCAACGATGTGTCCTCCGGTGTCCTGCCTGTTTTTAGCATAGGTCTCAGCCAAGATGTTCCAGATTTTGCAGAAGCCTTTGTTGTGCAAGCCTTGTTGAGTAATTCCCATAAGAGTCAACTAGGTCTTAAAATGAGAGGGGTTTGTCAGATGAAAGCCAGACTGTCTTCCCGTGCCTTTCCAATGCTCAGGTATGCCAGTGCCGTGAAGAAGAGCCTCCGATCTGATCCTTTTGTGACTGATCGCAAACCCGACGAAGCTGCCTTGCCTTTGCCTGATGTCTGCCATTTGGCATCGACCGGTGACCGACAGTGTCACGCAATTTTAGATACCGGAGCCAGCAAATGTGTGATTGGCGAAAAGATTTGGAAGCAGCTTTTCCAGAAACTTCCAAGTAGTCTGCAGCAGAAAGTTCGTAAAGCACCCAGTCAGGTAAAGTTCAGATTTGGCAATAATCAGACCTTGCAGAGTGAATTTCAAGTGCAACTTCCGCTGCAGAGTGCTCCTCACTCGAATCGTCGCCTGTGGTTAACCATAGAAGTTTTGCCTGGCAGCACTCCATTTCTATTCAGTAAGAGAGCTTTCAAACAACTTGGAGGAATTTTGGACACAACAGATGATTCATGCTTTCTGCAACGACTTGACCGCAAGATCAAACTTGAGCTGAACCCTACCGAGTTGTATTTGTTGGATGTGATTCAATTGTGTTCTCACCCACCAAAGAGTTTTTTCAAATCCAGTTTTGTCACAAATCATGTCAATGTTCAATCAAAGGGTGTTGATTGTCCTGATGGTTTACATGATGGTGAATGTACAGTTGAAAATATCTCCCTCACGATGGCCAAACTAGCCTCAAGAGACAGCAACTCGCGACCGCCCTGCCAATCGTCCGGTGACTCTCAACATGCCGCCACCAATCCAGATGATGACGTCGCTGAAGACCGTGGCCGAGGCGGTGATCAGTCTGTTGACGATGCTGCTCCAGTTTCTAATCAACCAGTTGGAGACTGTCCCGGAGGGCCCCGAAAATTCCCCAGAAGTGATGCAAGCCATGGAGGGAATGGTCCTCGAGCTACAGAATCAACGAACAATGTTGCAAAGTCTCATGACTTCAGCCCAGAACGCCCCGACACGAAGGGCCCAAGGTTCCACTGGAGATTCAATCGCCGGAGAAAGCTCTCCGCCGCAACTGGCACCCCGACAGTCTCCCTCACGAGTTCCAAAGACACCTCCGGAAGTTGCTCCCTTACCCATGGCATCACTGAGAGTTGCTCAGGTTCTACAAGAGCCGCCAAC
This sequence comes from Cladocopium goreaui, assembly GCA_947184155.2. NCBI lineage: Eukaryota > Dinophyceae > Suessiales > Symbiodiniaceae > Cladocopium > Cladocopium goreaui. The sequence continues at coordinate 180,075 of CAMXCT020000091.1, forward strand.
TGCAACTTTGCCAACTGCGACAATGACGAGCCGGGTGTCAAATTGGCAGGTGATCGAGGAGTCCGAGGCGGAGGTGATTCTCGACCTCGAGGGCCGCCAGATGGATGTGAATCAGCCGAGCCAGGTGGGTTCAACAGCTCCCTTGGGTGTCATGATTCCAAGGGCCATCACTCCGATGACCGTGGAGGATTGGGGTCAGTGCCGCATAACCTGGGGGAAAAAGCACAAAGGGCGCACGTACATGCAGGTGTGGCGTCAGGATCCATCCTACTATCAATGGGCCGTGGCCCGTTTTGCCAGCCTCACACCCGAAGTTCAAGATTTTGTGAGATTTTGTCAAGTGCAGATGGATCTCGATCAGCGCACCAACTAAGATCCGTCACCAAAGATACAGTGGTGAATTCAGCCTTTCATGAGGATGTTGCCAAGACTCGCAAGTTTTTAAATCAAAGTGTACCTCCAAAGTTGTTCAATCCTGCAGTGGCTGATTCCATGTTTCATGCAAGTCGGATCTTAGAAGAAGCCTTTGTGCCTCCAGTGTGGAGCCTTCCCCAAAAGCCGTGCGTCATGCTGGAAGTCTATGCAGATCAGCATAGTCCCCTGACTGAAGCTCTTAGGAACTTAGGTCTCAATGCCATTCGGTTCACCCGTGCAGATGGTGATTTATCCACTGTTGAGGGTCGTAGAAAGCTGTGGAAGATCATTGACCAACATCAACCTCTCAACATTTGGGTTGCACCGGAATGTGGTCCTTGGGGGGGATGGTCAAGACTAAACCAATACAAAAGTGTTAAGCTCTTTGATCATGTTCAACGTTTGCGCAAACGAGAGCTTCAACATGTGGAACTGTGTGCTGCTCTGTGTCAATTTCAGGTTAAGAGGAGCCGACACTTTCACTTGGAACAACCCAACGGTTCCACGATGCCACAACTGGACTGTTTTCAGCCGATTCACCAGTTGACTCAAAGAGCCAGTTTTGACATGTGCACTTTTGGTTTGAAACACCCCTTTTCCAAGAGATTTATGCGGAAATCCAGCCAGGTTTTCTCAACGGATCCGTTCATGATTCAACAGCTGATGCCAGCCAGATGTGACAAGAGCCATGAACATCAGCAGATCGAAGGTAGCGTCTCGATTCATGGTCAACGCATGTCACTGACGAAGTTCTGTGCTTCATACTGTCCAGGATTTGCCCGGAAGGTTGCCTCATGGATGTTGAAATCCCTTGAACAAGCCTGTGTAGGCGAACATGAAGATGAACCTCCCAACAAGCGAAGTCGATTTTCCTTTAATCCCCACAAGCGTGTCAAAGTTTCCCATCCAATTGATCTTGATTCAACACAACAGTCCAATCATCCCGCTGTAGATCTTGATCCCGAAGATGCCAATATGCCTGAATTTGATGATCCTTCAGAACCTGCAATGCCTTTCGAAAGTGTTCCAACAGATCCCAGGACAGTTGAAGGTATTTCCCAACAGGGTCATGGCTCGGTGTCAAGTCCGAACTTGCCATCAGCTCCAGCGTTTTCCCAAGTCCTTTCACCGTCCGAACGGTGGAAAGATGTCTTTAAGACCATGGAGAGCCTGGCCCCGCGTGTTGGAAATTTCCTGGTTCCCATGTCTCATGAAGTAGCCAATCAAGTTCAGAACTTAGTGTCGCAGATGCAAATTCAGGCCATCTATGTTTGCCGTGGCACTGAGAGATTTCAACTGCCTTTGAGTATCCCTGAGCGTGACAGAAACCGAATTCGTCATACGGTATGCCTTCACCGCAGCTCAGGCACTGTTCATGATTTTGGCTATGAAGACTGGTTTAATCTTAGAAGAAGTCAAAGGATCCGCAATGCTGTTCCTTCCAAACTCATGATCACCAGTTTCGGATATCTCAAAGATGCATCCGGCAGTATGGAATCCTGTCCAGCAAACAAACCTGAGTCTGAAAATGTTCATGTTCCTGCGGAAAAAGTCGGGGAACCCTGTCCTGACAATCCTGCTCGGCCTGTTTGTCGTGCCTTCCGTGAACCATCGAAACAAATTTGTGAGGGTTGGGCACCTCCTCCAATAGCTATTCATGGTCCCAAGTTTCGTGATCTGTCCAATCAAGAAAAGACCGATCTGAGAAAGCTTCATCAAAACCTTGGTCATCCGGACCCAAATGTTTTGGCAGAACACCTGAAGGCACAACATGCCGCTCCACACGTGGTAGAAGCTGCACGTGAATTTGTTTGCGATGCGTGTGCAGACTCAGTCGGTCGAAAGCATCAGCGTCCTGCCAAGCTTCATGAAGCCCGAGATTTCAACGATCTTGTTGGTTTAGATGGTTTCTATTGGTCTGGCAGTCGTGGTTTTCGTGTTCATGTCTTCCACTGTATCGATGAGGCTTCATTGTTTCATTTGGGCCGCCGTTGTGAAACACGAAACCCTGATCAAGTGATTGACACATGGACAAATTTCTGGACCTCTTGGGCTGGGGATCCTGTTCAACTTTACACTGACCCAGCAGGTGAATTTATTTCTCTTGAGTGGAAGGATTTGTTGCGCAATCGGGCAACCCAGCCCTTAGTGACCCCTGAAGCCTGGCAACGCGGCCGCGTTGAACGTCATGGCCAGATTTTGAAAAGGATGCTGTCACGCTGTGACCTTGAAAGACCAATTGAAAATGAACAAGAGTTTGATCGCGTTTTGCAGGCCTGTTTTCAGGCAAAGAATGCCCTCACTCGCCAACAAGGATACTCCCCTGAACAGATTGTGTTGGGAAAGTCTCTACGCCTACCCGGCAGTCTTGCCTCAGATGACAGTGCTTTGTCCCACACTTTGGCCCTTGGAGATGAACCAGAGAGTGAGAGCTTTCGCCGCCTACTGGAAACACGGACCATCGCCAGAAAATCCTTTCTGATGACTGACAATGATCAAGCCATTCGAAGAGCCCTTCTTAGACGTTCATGTCCCACAAGAGGCCCCTTTGAACCTGGTCAGCTTGTCATGTATTGGCTGAAAAGACATCGTGCCAGTCGTCAAGAAGCTGGGCGTTGGCATGGTCCAGCTAAGGTAGTTTTGCAAGAAAGCCAGTCTGCCGTGTGGATTACTCATGCTGACCGGTTATTCAAATGCTCTCCTGAGAGTTTGCGTCCTGCGTCATTGCGAGAGTGGAACACTATGTATGGTCATGACTCTTCTTGGATTCCAGAGATTGCACCACTTGAGACCGAGAACAAAAATCCCATCACTCCTGTTCCATCAGAACCGTATGAACCAAGCATTGCACCGGAAATTCCAAACCCAGGTATCAATAATCCATCCATAACCCCTAACTCCTCAGTACAACCCGAAAGTGAACTTTTTCCTGATCCAAATAACCAGCTTCCTACGGGTGAAATAGCAGAACCAGTTGAAGATCCCCCACAGGATGAAGAGTCACTTGACCTGGACGCTTCAGAAGAGCCAAATGGCGATCATCCAGAAAATGCCATGCCAATTTTGCATTGCCATGCTCTGGATTCCTCCGTTTATGAATGGACACAGTTTGATCCCGGAGAAGCCACCCAAGATGTCCTGTTGGCCGATGATGGACTTCCCATGATCGTGAATCCTCTTGAATGTGAAGAACAACAGTGCTTTGCTCTGTCCATTGATTTAAGTGACACTGATGTCCATCGATGGGCTGCTGCTGACAAGCCCGAAGAAATGGCTTGGCTTGCAAGTGTGAGCAAACGTGCTCGTGCGGAAGTTTGCATCAAGAACCTCAATTTAGAAGAGAAGCTTTTATTCGAAAAAGCTAAGGATGCAGAGCTGAACTGTTGGATTCAAACCAGTGCTTTGAAGCCTATTCTCCGAAAGAAGCTTAACCCAGAACAAATCCTCAAATCTAGATGGGTTTTAACTTGGAAGTCCATCAATGAAGAAAGCCCCGAACTTCCTCAGAGAAAAGCCAAAGCTCGGTTAGTTGTCTTAGGATTTCAGGACCCCAAACTGTGTGAAGTAGCTCGTGACAGTCCCACGTTAACCAGAGAGGGTCGTCACACCATTTTACAAACAATTGCCTCTCGAGGCTGGACCTTGTCATCCTTCGATATTAAAACTGCTTTCTTGCGTGGACAGTCCGACAGTAACAACCCACTTGCTATGGAGCCTCCAGTTGAACTTCGCAGGAAATTAGGCCTTTCAACGGATCAAGTGTGTGCCTTAGTGGGAAATGCCTATGGCAGAGTCGATGCCCCTTTACTATTCTATCAAGAACTCAACAAACAATTGCAGAAACTCAAATTTGTCAGACATCCGCTTGAACCTTGCGTTTTCATGTTGGAGACCGGCAGTGGCCAGAACCGTGTTTTACACGGTGTCCTTGGAACTCATGTGGACGATGGAGTTTGTGGCGGTGACCAATTCTTTCATGATCAGCTGGATGCCCTTAAGAAAGTTTTGCCTTTTGGTTCCTTTAAGCAACGCAAGTTTGTCTTTACCGGTATCCATTTGGAACAACTTCCTGACAACAGTATTCTAGCTTCACAACAAGAATATGTCAGAAACATTCCCGCCATCGACATTGGTCGACCACGGAGACAGACTCCGGACTCCCCAGTGACCGAAGTGGAACTCAGCAAGCTTCGAGGTGTCATTGGAAGTCTTCAATACGCTGTGACGCATACAAGACCCGACATGGCCGCCAAACTTGGAGAAGTTCAGGTACAGATTTCCAAAGCCAGTGTCCAAACATTGTTGTTAGCCAATAAAGTACTTCGTGAAGCTCAAGAAACAAGTGATGTTCGTTTGTGTTTTCGTAGCATTCCTGTTGATCAACTTACCCATGTCAGTTTTGGTGATGCCTCTTTTGCTAGTGCAAAACAACTTGCCTCTTTTCAAGGAACTTTAATTTGTGCAACAACTCCAGATTTAAATAAAAATCAGCTGGCACCTGTGAGTCCGTTGACTTGGACTTCAAAGAAGATTGCGAGAGTTGTCCGATCAACTCTTTCCGCTGAGGCCTTTTCCATGTCTGGCAGTGTAGACCGTCTTGGTTGGATGAGACTCTTGTGGGGTACCCTCAATGTCCCTGACTTTTGTTGGAGGGAACCAATTCAGGGATTCCAAATGCTCCCGAGTGCCACCATAGTCACTGACTGTAAAAGTCTTTATGACTTAGTTAGCCGCACAGCGATGCCATCTTGTGAAGAATTTCGTACTACTCTTGAAGTTTTATTAATTCGTGAACGCTGCCAGGAACATTGCGTTTTCAGATGGATTCCAACTTCTCTTCAAGTAGCCGATGCTCTTACAAAACCTATGGACCCTGTGTTGCTTCGTCAAGTCCTAGCCTCTGGAAAATTTCAGCTGTATGATGAAGCTGAATCCCTGGAGAAAAATGCCCATAAGAAACAAGCTGTACGTTGGATGAAAGCTCAGACTGACGTACCTTCCAAGACCGATGTCACATCAAAAGAAAATTTAGGGAGTGTGATTTGTGTGTAACATGTCCACCCTGATGTTACCTTGATGTGACTGCATGTCAACCCTTGCACAGACAGCATGTTCCGTGGCCTTATGGTACAAAGGCCTTGCGGTGGGTGGGCTGTGGTTTTCCTTGGTGTCGGACACCAGAACCTTTGCCGAGAGCCATTCCTGGGAGGAAAATACTGGCAGTGCTGCGGATTTCATTTGGTGAGAAGACAGGGATCTTCCTTTTACATTTCAGTTGGTGGGACCACTTCATTTCTTTGCAATCAGGGATTGTGGATTCTTGGGCTACCAGTGGGAAGGGGAGAAATCCCTTTCACAATATATACGCGCAGTATATACTACGGTAACTATATTTAAATATACGGACTTTTAAATATACGAACTGGTATTTTAGACTACCTCCGGGAAGGTTTTCCTTGGCCCGCCCGGATCCGCCCGGCCATTTAAACATACGGAATCCAATTGAATTTTAAACATACGGTAACCACATTTAAATATACAAACTGGTATTTCATACTACCTCTGGGGCCTCGCGGTCTGGCCCGCCCTCCACATATTTAAATGTCGTTACCGTATATATAGTGTTACATCACCCAACAGATTTAAAGGACCAACCAATCTATAATAATTGATGGGTTTACCTTCTAAAAAGATGATGCTCAATACCGCATGGAAGCTTTTGGGAATCCAACGACATTGGCTTGTTCACCGGGATTTCGAGAATCCAGCTTGCAATATATGTAATCGACATGGCAGATGCAATTGTAACCAAGCCGTCATTCAGCTGGCCTTTTCCTTTGGTGAATGGCTAGATCTACATTTCAGTTGGTTGTACCACCAATTTGTCGCATGCCTCGTTTCTGTTGTTTACATCGTCATTATTGTGGGTTAAGCTCCCATTGTTGTTGCTTATCATCTGCATTTCTGCTGATCAAATTAGTCAAATCAACCTATTCAGTCAGTATCAGTCGGTTACAGTAAGTCTTCACGTTTTGGCTATTGTAGTTACATTGACCTTGACCCACTGTCATGGTGGACGCACAATTTTCAACCTGTGTTTATTTGCAAATAGGCTACTCCCAGATCCTACGGTTTATCATCAAATTTCCCCGTGAAATGTCAAACCTGGTGCATCCTCATCCCCTACTTTGAGGGAAACCCATGGGCACAAATGCCCAGCCGCAGGTTCTGAAGCTCCGTCGAATCCATGCCATCTGTGAGGTTAAACCTGGGTCCCGGGCAAATGAACCATGCGATTTCATCAAAAAACATGAGAATGATATGCCATGCACAAAAAATGAGGCATGTAAACAGCATCAAACGGTTGTAGCCTGACTCACATATTTTACTTATGTTTGATGCAACGGCTGATTATTGCATGGGGGGCGCCTCCTTCCAACTTTTGGTTCCCGGGAAACGCCAAAATCCTACCGCTTGGCTATGACTTCAGGTCACACGATTTCATCGCTTGTACGTATTCTTGCAGTTTCTAGTCTGGACAACTTGCACACACAGCCAAAATAATTTTCCCACATGATTGGTAGGCTACACCATAAGGTTCTCAACCGCCAGGCAACCCCTCAATGGGGAAGCACGCGATATCCTCATGTTTGCAACACCGCCATGGTTGACTCTCCCAAGGATACCCAGTCTTTGGTGGACTCCCACGTTTGTTGGTTAATTTTGCCAGTTTTCTCTTGAACTTTCATGTTCTCTTCGTGACATCCCAATTCTAGGTTGTAAACTGCCAAATTTCCTTGCTTCTGTGCCCGTTTGGATTGATTAACTCCTATTGTTTCTGGATCACATTCGATTTTCGGGTTCCTGAGTCTCCATATTTGATTGTTCTGTTATACCATATGTTAAAACCCCAACTCTTCAACCAACAGGGGGTCACTTCACCAAACATGGCTCTGCCCAGCAGCTGTCGTTCCGCTGTTGCGATGGCCGCAGCCGATCCCACGCCCAGCAGCTGAAAGAAGCGCTGCAAGTCCAAGTCCCTGACCCAGCTGAAACTGGTGGATGGGAGCTGTATACCAATGAATATATCGTATATAATGGATAGATGATAGGTATAAGGGGTAGATGATGGATATATAATGGGTAGCTGATGGGTAGATGACGGGTAAATAATGAGTAGATGATGGGTAGATGATGGGTAGATGATGAGTAGATGATAGGTAGATAATGGGTAAAAAAAATGGGAAAAGTACATGAAAATAATTACTTTACTTCGAGTTATCCCCATCATGACATCTACAGTAATATACGTTTTGTTACTGGCAAATCTTCTGGCACATATCTTCTGGCATTTTATCTGGCATATCTTCTGGCATTCTATCTGGCAAATCTTCTGGCGTTCTACCTGGCATATCTTCTGCAATATGTTCTGGCATATCTTCTGGCACTCTATCTGGCATATCTTCTGGCATATCTTCTAACATTCTATCTGGCATATCTTCTGGCACTCTACCTGGCATATCTTCTGGCAGATGTTCTGGCATATCTTCTGGCATTCCATCTGGCATTCTATCTGGCATATCTTCTGGCATTCTACCTGGCATATATTCTGGCAGATGTTCTGGCATATCTTCTGGCATTCCATCTGGCATTCTATCTGGCATATCTTCTGGCATTCTACCTGGCATATCTTCTGGCATATGTTCTGGCATATCTTCTGGCATTCCATCTGGCATTCTATCTGGCATATCTTCTGGCATTCTACCTGGCACATCTTCTGGCATATGTTCTGGCATATCTTCTGGCATTCCATCTGGCATCTTCTATCTGGCATTTTATCTGGCAAATCTTCTGGCATTCTATCTGGCAAACATTCTGGCACTTTATCTGGCATATCTTCTGGCATTCTATCTGAAATTTTATATGGCATTCTATCTGGCATACCTTCTGGCATTCTATCTGGCATATCTTCTAACATTCTATCGGGCATATCTTCTGGCACTCTATCTGGCATATCTTATGGCATTTTATCTGGCATATCTTCTGGCATTCTATCTGACGTTCTATCTGGCATATCTTCTGGCATTCTATCTGGCCGTTGAGGTCCAGCGGTGCACACTAAGCTGGGCAGGTCCCAGGTTGAGCAGTGTACACTGAGCTGGGAAGGTCCCAGGTTGAGGTCCAGCGGTGCACACTGAGCTGGGCAGGTCCCAGGTTGAGGTCCAGCGGTGCCCACTGAGCTGGGAAGGTCCCAGGTTGAGGTCCAGCGGTGCCCACTGAGCTGGGAAGGTCCCAGGTTGAGGTCCAGCGGTGCCCACTGAGCTCGGACGTTGGCAAAGAGCTTGGCGAAGAGTTGGCAAGACAACAGTGGACGTGGAAGTGGAGGCAGAGGTGGATAGCTAGCCGAGGAGGAGGAGGAGAACAACTGTGATAAAATCTAACAACCCTCACTTGGCAGGTGGGGAAATAGGAAAATACATAATGGAACATAAAGCTGGTTTTGGTATATAATCGGGGCCTATGAACCATCGAATATATATATATATAGACACACACACATATATATATAGACAGTAATCAGTATATATATATATACACATGCTATTTATGGGAAAATCATCTATGAATGAATGGATATAAATCGGAGATTCCCTAACGCATCAATGGAGAACAATTGGTGTATTATCCACCCATCCAAAGAATCCAGATCTGTCTGCCATAAATCCTGGTGTGTTATACTTGTTTGCAAAGCGGCCTATCGTTTTGGGTGCCCTTCTTGTGTGAACCGACGAAGGGTTTAACCAACAGATAGGGTTGTTCTCCAGCAAAAATTAGGAGGATTTCTCTCAACAATTGGGATGCAAATGATCAAACATGGGGACTGCATGGGGATATAACCCAACAACCAACAATGATGCGGGAAACTGTGATCACCATTCTTTGTTGGTCAGTATCAACTAGACACCATCATTTCTCACTGGGTGATATCAACTGAATAGGCAATTTGTTTGTTAGATACTTGTCACTAAGATCGTTATCCATAG
>CAMXCT020000091.1:199532-264532 GCA_947184155.2 Cladocopium goreaui
AAACAACAAACCCAAAGAAACAAAGTACGAATCTGTCCGTCTTGCCTCTGTTGCGATTCCTAGATTAGTTTTTGATGCCTGGGTATCCCCCTCGGTATCCTTGTTAAGGTCATGAACCAATATCCTGAACGCCCAACAACCAACCTCCTGGCTTCGCTTCCCGCCTCGCAGATATACGATGCCGCGTTTGGGTCACGCATGTATCCCGAAGCACACGACACCTGGCAAAAGCAAGAGAAAACAGTGGTGAAGTCCACCTAAGACCCATCTCAAAAGAGCCACTGGGGGAAGAGCCAGGCCTATTTTGGAGGTAAAAACCAGTAAAACTAGCTTAACGTGGATGTGGCTTTGCTAGACCTGGGCAACACTCTGCAGCACGTTGCTGACATCTAGTGCTGCTTGAGATTGGATCATTTTTTCGAGCACAGAGGGAAAGGTAGGGAAAACCATGCAACAAACCCAATTGATAACGTTTCACCACTTTTCACCTCTTCAAAGCTTGAAACAACACCCCTGTCATGTCCCCTGCATCCCATCCGATCCCATCTCACCTCACAGGTTTCGCCATGCAAGGCATTGGCACATGGACTTGGCCAGGTGGCCAGGCTGCCCACGCCACCTGGTTGAGACCGTGGCGAAATTGCTTTGACCCTTTGACCATCTTTGACCCTTATGATTCTTGAAAGACAGCTGAGGCCAATGTTTATCAAGCAGTATTGAACAGTATTGGTTGTTTGGTCTTAGCTGATGTAATTACGGTGTATGATAGTATATGGATGTATAATGATGTGTGTATATATATATATATGGTGATGATTCAATGAGCTTGACGGGTTTGAATGGGTCATTTCTTGGTTTGGTTTTGATATGTTTTGACCTCTGTATCTGGATGACAGGGGTGAACCCCGGAAGAGGAGGCATATGATTCCCCACTGAAATGAACACTTGTGCTTTTTTTTTGGCGTGCGTAACTTTTGAAGCCATGTTCACTTCAGCACGTCGGGTTAATGTGTTCATGTTTGAGGATGAAATTGCTAGGTTCGTTGGTCAATGGATGATAGTGGTTTCGATCACTCCTGAGAAATCTCAGTCATTTGGATCAGGATTCCAGGGAGAGATGGCAATGGACGTAATTATTTGAACCCCCCAGGATATCCATTGAAAAGTCATTGAAACACGTGAGACACCCATCAACTCTCCGTTCTCGGCACATCCCATGCTCTGTTTTGAGATTCTTTTGTTGGTAAACACAGAGGAAAGTATTCACCAACCACTTGAAATAGTGAATGCCGGGCCATCGCTAAGATGCTTTCCAAAGGACCAAACCCCCACACTGGTGCACCAGCACCTCAGCAACCAAGCTGCGTTTCAAAGTAGGATCAGGATAAGAAAGAATGGTTTGTTGTTGCTACACGCTACTACCCATGTAGGTTGGGGAAGCTCCAACTTTGATCCACCTACCATTACAGCAACATCTCATTACAGGTGATTTTATGGAGGTGTTTTGGGGTCGCCGGCTTCAAAGGGCTACTCAGGCTACTCACATCTCAACTCAACGCCTTAAGTACAAGCTTGTAAAATCCACCGGAAAGAGAAAACAACCAATCCTTCATCCAGATGGATCCCTTACGGGCCCTTACGGATCATCCACGAAAACAGGCTTCCAACTCCCCCCCAAAACTGCTCATTTAATCTTCACCTCCCTTTGATGGGCCATGGAGTTAGTTGAAGGGGGACACTATCCCTTGGAAAAAACATAGGATACAATTCGGATAGAAAATCATTCAATGCCATGTTTGTTGGGTAGTCACGGGGATTCAAAAAAAAACATGAGGTGCATCAAGGTGCATTACTTTTCGTCAAATTCCAAGTTGGTTCCAGATCCAAGGCACATCGCCGCTGCACGCAGCGCACGTGCCCTTGGAAGCGCCCCACGTCGCAGCGCAGCGATGGTCGCAGCGGGTCCACCGTGAAGCCGACGGCGCAGACGGGGGAACAGCTGGATCCGTGGGAAATGCCATTGCAATCCTTGGGATTTTGGATTCGGGGAAACAACTGGCAGGTATAGAGTCATGTGCAAACCTGATATTCACACATGTGCATAATTTAATTAATTTAATCATAATTTCACATATAATAATAAATAAATATATATATATATACACATTTTGATCGATCATTCATGATCATTCTATATTTGCATTAAATTCACAGATATCTAAAGGCAAGGGGATAGCAACAGAAATTGTGTTTTAAAACACTCAAGGGCCGAGCCATCGGGGCGATGCCGAGTTTCCACGTAGAGCACCCCATCAATTTCACTGCCAGCCTGGCCAAAGCTAGGGAGCCGCTGGTGGAAAACCGCTACCCGCTACCTCTACAACTAAAATCAAATCAGCCGGGATCTAGGAACATGTTGAATATCTAGGCTGAGGTCATAGGCCAAATTTCAGAGCAACTTCGTACATTCTGCTTCAGGTCCGGCATTCAAGTCATAGTCCTATCTTCAGGATAATATCCAATCTTCGCTATATCATCACAAGATACCCACAGAGTTGAAATCAGGCCGAATCTTCACACGGCCTGGTAAATGTTTCCATTCAAAGCCACAGGCTGTTGCAACACCGGCAGCGGGCAATCCATGGCCTCACACACCTCGCAGGGAATGGCTGGTGTGGCAGCGTGACAGCTGGATCAAGAAGCACGTCATCTCAGCCTTGAACTTTTCTTACATCTTGGGTTCGTAGTTTCAGCCCACCGCAAATCAACATAAATCAACCGAATCAATCATCCAAGTACCAAACGAAAACACAGAACTCTTGTAAAATCATCAACCACTGCAACCATGTTTGCAAGGTACTCGATAGATCTCGATAGTTGGCGCTTTCAGAAGCAGCCCACCCCATTCAGCCTCGTCAATATTCCCCGTGATGTTCATCCTTGTTGAGCCATCAAATCACTGGTGAAACCGTCGGAGATAGTGTAAAACGCCCAGCAATGGCACCTGCTGCACAGCTGGCACCAAGCTGCTGTTGGTGAAGCGCCGAACCATGCGGGGAACCCCTGCGCTGTTCTGACGTTGGGACAACTCTTGAACTGGATATGGAATGGAATTATCTTATCATATGATTCTATCGTATTCTATCTATCATGGCTTATCTAATCTCATCTCATCTTCTCTGAACCTGTCTTGTTGTGTGTAATCTATCTAGCTAGCCATTTACACTTGTATGCCCATACAAAGTACAAAAATACCGGGTAGACAAAAACACACATGAGAACATCTCATCAATGATGGTACATGGTAAGTCGTGCACGTGCTCCGTGCTCCCATGGGAAAGTCACCTTTCTGGGCCCAGTAGTGGGGACCTCCAAGTTTCATCTTGAGAGACAGCCTTTCCAAATCTTTTCAACAATGACAAGTCTAAAATTTGTAGCCTATTTCGACTTGCCATACTTGGATTCTGTGTATTGGATTGTATTGGGACCAAGTGTCTGATGAAAATGTTGCGAAGGCAACTTGAGGATTTTGGAAGACACAGGTGTACATATCAGGTGGTCTTGACATGTTCGCCCACCCCAGTTTTGTGTGCCAATTTGGTACAGGAATTCTTGATCCAAGTCATTTGTCAGATCCAAAACATCGAGAAGTAAACCGCTGACACATCCAGAAATCTCCCACAGCCTGTGCTAGTGACTAGCGAGGAATCTGCGTAGATGATGTTAGTAAAATCACCTTGCAGTCAGAAATCGTGGACGGGGAAGTTGTGTTTGACCCAAAATCATTATGGGTTGTTCTTGGCGAGTGGGAAAATGTGGGAAATCATCTGAACAGCTGGTTGCAAGCCGTTGCAAGTGGGCAAATCTACGAAACAATCCGAAAATCTCAACTCCAGCGACCAAAATCACAGCCGTAACTAGCCACTGGGCTGCTAGCCACTATCATATCTCGACTCAACAGTATGATTCGAAACCGATCGAAATCGTCCCACTATGATTCGATGTCTGTTTACCCGACTGGACGAAACAGATCAATGGTTGGAAGCGTGTCATTCTCGTGAGATCCAGATACAACTGCGGCTAGGCTTGTCTGAGGTTTAGGACTCTGACGGCAACTCACAAGGTTGTGCAAACATGTATCCATTTGGGGTTTTGATCCCTACAGAATTATATTATAACTTATAACGAATTCTATAATCAAGTCATTTCAAATAGATTCAAATCATATGTCGATTCTATGTGCTTCTCAAATGAATTCCCGATGATCAGTGGTGATCAGCATGTAACTTGACCCAGGCAAGTCGCTCTCCACATAAACACATTGCAATGTCTCCGGCGGCACCGGCAACTCATGGCTCTGGCTACAGCGCAGGGTACCTTAGAGTCATCCACTGTCCTTGATGACTTTCGAACCAATCAACTTCCAGTATACAACCAGGAACTTCTACATACATTACATTATATTACATTACTACATTAAAACTCAAAGAAGGGCAATTTTCGGGAGAACCTGTTCCGTGGACAAAACCGGGGATGTCATTCATCCGCTGGGATTTGCCTAGGCAACACAAGCAACCAATCACGAAAGGGAGCAAGATCAGCATCTGCAGCATCCATTGTCAGTGGACGTCAATGTTGAATTGGTACATCTTGGTAGTAGAGGTCCGTTTGGAAAAGACGTTCCAGTCAAAGAGCCAGGGAATAAACAATCAACACGTGTTCTGACATCATTTAAGATAGAACACAGTATAGAACACATCATTCCATATTATTCTAAGATATTCTAAGATAGGTTAAAATAAATAGATAAGTTCAGGCCATTTTGGGAGGGGATTCCCATTCCCATTCCGACGTATGATCCTCGCCAGGGCACAGGAGGCTCCAAAAGGCACCTGCAGCACACCGTTGGCCACCTGGAGGTGGCTGGCGGCAGAAACACTAGGGGTATGGCAGGTGAAGATGGATAGAACATGATAGAGCATGATAGAGCCAAACATATAAACATATCTAAACATGCTCAAAATTGCTCAAATATAGTGATAAGACCAACAAAAATGGCAAACAAATGGCAAAAGATGCGCCCTGAAGCAATAAAGATGGGGATGCACGCACGAACCCATATCATGGTCCATGATCTTAAAACGGAACAGCAGCTTTTGGCTTCGAATTCCAACAAGACCGCCGCCAAATTGCCAAGATGCCGACAACGTGATGCTTTGCCCATCCAGTGTGCCTGGCCAAGTTGAATTATGGCGGTTGTGCTCATTGCGAACCCTTCAGTCATCAATTTCATCTAGTGGATGCTTATATGTTTTTTCATAAACATGGCTCTAAAATGAATCCAACAGCCCAACCTTCAAACACAACAAAAAGATACAAAAAGTACCATCGATTTCGTGCCAGCTGCATTCGTACGACCCGCTAGGGTGAGGATCGAGTGGACACGGAGGATCCAGACATTGCAACGCTGGCACAGCTGGCGTCAAGTGGAAGCTGCTGTTCCTTGCCGCAGAGCTGCAGATGTGGTGATTTGCTTGAAAAGGATGGAGGAAATGAATGGAAATGAGGCATGATTGATGGGTTCACTGCTGAGATCAGAGCTGCAAACGAACGATTACCAAAATCAGAGCTATGGCAACAGCCACAAACACGAAGTCAAGCTTCTGACACGTGTAGTTTTGGACCATGCTGGCAGTGCTGCTGGCATATCTTGGGGTTTGACATGTCACTTGTACTTGAGCACCTTCATTACTGACCTTGGGCGGCCAGCAGGATTGAGAACCCCCCAGGAATTATACGAACTTCATGTACAATTGTATGCACCTTTTTATGCAAATTCTGAAATTGAATACGTCTGGACATTCTCAAAGCCACGACTACTTTGGGGAACATCGTTGCAGTCTGTAATCTCAGAATTCAGGATCCGGGGTCCCGATGTGACTTCAGAAGATCAATTCCCAGATTTAAAAGTACTATAGCACAGTAGTGATGAAAAATGATGAAAATAAACCATGAACCTGGGTAAACATATGTAAACATGAGAGATGCCTTTCCCACATCAGCTGTTTGAAGGTTGGGGACCTCGAAAATCCGATCCGCACCGCTAGGAACTTGTGACCTCAAAGGATCTCAAAGGCGTTACGAGGATCTTGGGCATAGCCATTTCCAGCTGCTGGATAACCATCCCAGCTGGCAACTGGCTGGGAATGGCTGGGAACTACTTGGAGGATCACCTCACTTAGTAGCTGGTAAGGAATCATGGGTATAGGCTTATAGGTTATAAACTATGTATGTATATATATATATATGCTACCCCCCCCTGATACCCACCTTGAGCGGCCTGCATGCGTGCAGAGCGAGCATTGACATGAATATGTTGAAGACATTTGCCAGCAGATGATGGATCAGGAAGGACATGAGAATCAGATTATTGAAGCAGATGATTGAAGCAAATAGGCGTGAAATTTACATAGGAAGCCCACAGATATGCGATGGCAGCAAAGTCAAGAAGGTTAGAACACAGCAGAAGGTGCTAGCAGCGACGCGCTGATTCTTTTGAACTCTGCCCCGCTGTGGTGGCTGGGCTCTCTAGGCCTTCAACAAGAACCACTGAACAAGAGAACCCGTTGCCAACCACAGATCGTGCCCCCTATGCCAGTACTCATACTGAGCAGAGCGCAAACGGATGCGCAGAAGACTGCTGCCAACTTTGCAGTTCTGGTTGATGTTCAACCGGTCTTTGAGGAAACGCCAGCATCTGTCAATGATCTGGGTGCCCTTTTTGACTGTGATTGCCTTCTTGCTGCCGGGGAGGACATGCTTGTGCAACTCCACATACTTTGGAGTGAGCCATTTCCATTCTCCATTGACTTTCACCCGCTTCTTTTTGTGGATGACCCGGTCATGGAGGACACCCTTGACTTTGATGGCATAACTTTTTGCCGAGTCGGTGTGGAGAATAATGTCACGGTGTTGAAGCCATTTCACAGCCAATGGTTGCCATTCAACTTTTCGAATAGCACCGGGGCCTGGAGCGCGAAGTTTGGAGATGACTGGCTTCAAGCGATGGAGGACAAGCGTCTGAGGTTTACCTCTTTGGACAATGCCGCACCACTGCTCCCAGTGCAGCTGTCCATTCACGACCTTCTTGTCAAACGTGGCTTCATCGGCTTCCACGTCCTGCCATTTTCCACCTTGCCCAAATTTGATGTCCTTCTCCTTGTTCCTGACCCACCTTTCACGTAGCTGGCCTAATCTCTTCTCCATATCCTCAATGCTCTTATGGTTCACATGCAGGAGGCGATGGATGGTGGGGTGGGAAACACGGTTGAGCAGGAGCATCAGTAAACATGCCTGGGTGGCAAGCGGTGTAGAAGAAGAGCCCCAATGATCCACAAAAATGGGGTGAGCATGATGCGGGTTGATGTAGGTGTGGCATTTCTTGGCACTGCATCTATGCTTTAGTAAACCTCCAAGTTGTTGAAGGCCACCAAGGGTGCCACGGCAGCATCGCGGACAGACATGCCCTTCCCATTTATGAAGAAGTCCATCTTCACGAAGCATCTTCACCAAAGTAGATGGAGAGCTTTGCAAAATTTGTGCCAAGGAGCGCTTCCATTTGCAGCGGTCCATGCGAACTTCAGGAACTGCATCAGGGGATCGCACATACTTCACTTGCTTCCATGCCTTGGTCTTCATGCTCGCAGGCCGTTTCAATACAGCACGTAGCTTACCTTTCTTGGGCACGGGAAAGTTGTTGAACTTGGACATGGCAAGGCGCAATTTCGGAGCTAGGCGGAAACCAAACAGCTATAACGAGTGACAAAATTGAATCAGACACTGAATTTGAATGAGCAATTAGGTTTGGTATGGTGCTGGTGGACTTGGAGTGGAATGATTTGCAAGCGCTTGCAAGCATGAGGGTAGACAAACTCAGTTCCGTTGACAAAAGAAGCTGTGGGACAAACTTTTTTCCCCAGATATGATCAATGCGATAGCTGTCTATCCGGAACGACAGCATGTACGCAAGCTATTGCACGTGAAGTACACGCACAATAAATTGGTGAAGCTACAGTAGCTACTCCTAAGCATCAAGAGTGCCTAGCGCATGAGCTGCCTCTTCATCTGCAGCGGTGTCTAGCAGAGCAGCTTCAAAGTCCATCTCATCATTGGTGCCATCCTCCAAGACAGCAGTCTGTGCCTCGGCAGCCTGAGCCAACTCTTCCAGCTCTTGAGACACAGGTGTTGCTTTCCTCCGCACACGGCGGCCAGGATAGACAAATGGACCAACACGACGACCAGAACAATGAGTTCCAATGGGTGGCACAGGACGAGCAGCCAAAGGCACCTGGTCGTCGTCATCCGACGATGGAGAGCCTGGAAGAATGCGGATGTCCTGAGATCGGAACAGTGCATCTTGAATCTTGCCGTTGACGAACTCAATGTAACCCTGGACTTCCTCATACTCTGCCATTGTGTTCATTGCCTGCTCCAGCATCCTTTGCTCTCGACCTACATCAGTATCAAAAGAGGGGCCAGTTTCCATGGAGCCTGCCTTGTACTTGCCATAGAAGGGCTTGTCTTTGTCAGCCAGCAAGTCTTTGTGCAAGTCGTCTACACAGATGCGGTGGATGATGGCCTCCTTATTCTCACTGGGCAAGCGCAAGTATAGAGCCATACCGGTGAAGACGAAGATGATGGAACGTTTCAGAACAGCCAGAACATCTTTTTCCTTCTCCCCGGCAAACAAGTCATCCAGCATGACCAGAAAGCGTCCTGGAGGGAGAGTAGTTCCAATCTTTTGCTCTTCCTCCAAGTCATCTTTCAGATCATTGGAGGCATAGGCCCGCAACTGATTCCTGATGAGGCGGGTATCATTGTAGCGGGACTCAACAGTTCCATCCTCATCCACAGTCAGGAAACTCTTCAAGTCAGCCATGCTCACTTTGGCGCGGCAAGGGTCATCAAGGAACAAGGCTTCTTGAACGCGAGGAGCGCGGTGACGAAAGTTGTCCAAAGACTTGGCCCTACGCCACCCAGGTTTCAAGTTTGTATCACCACTCAGGCGTACATGATACCTTCCCAGGGCCATTGCCAAGATCACAACAAAGGGAGTCTTGCCAACTCCTGGACACCCCAGCAACAACACGCCAAAGTTGAGCATCAAGGGGTAGAGGAGAGGCAAGAGGGCTGAGTGTAAGAAGGGCTTGAGGCTGTAGGTAGTCAAAGGGAACTCTGTCATGCTCACGGCTCCCGCTTGTCCTCGACTTTTGTTCTGGCACATGAGCCGAACCTTTGGCTCGGGCCAGCTGGCAATTGGCGTGCCGGAGTCGGACTTGATGTTTATGAGGATCCACAGGGTCTGCTCATTTTGTGCGTCACACTCTGGTGCATGCGCGTTGATGAACAGAACGCCTTCCTCAAGTTCAGCATTTGATGGGGACCATGAAGGTTTTGGTGGAGCACTGTCTGCAGTCTTCTCTTCTAAGACATGCCAGCGGAGCTGATAACCACCAAGTTGACCTAGAAGCCATTGGGTGGCTTTCTTCACTTTCCATGGGCCTGCTCGATGGACAGGTAAGTGCATTTTGCCACTGCAGAAAGAACTGGCTAGTTGGGAAGAGATCGGACGGGACGTGTAGATCACCTTCAGGACGTCAACCTTACCATCGTCCTTGCTGACATGGATGAAATCAACCTTGGATCCTTCAGGAAGAGGGGCTTTGAATTTGATGGCTGCTGGAAGGCCTTCCACATCTGACTCGGAGAGCTTCTTGGAAGTTTCAGCAGGGTCTCCACAGGCTTCCATGGACAAATGGACATCAAAGACGAGCCTAAAGGGCTGGACCTTGACACATTCCCGGCAAGCCTCCGCAATGAACTTGTCCATGGCCAAGGGTGTCTCACAATCAATGGGACTGTGGTCTGGCTTCTCTAAGAGACGTAGAAGCATCTGTTTGCCAGCCAGGTCTGCAATGGCCGTGTCCATCAAAGCGCCGGACATTTTGGTCAAATTTGAGAGCAACGATTGCGGGACAGGGCTAGAAGGCCAGGCTGAGCCAAATGTCACACAAGAAAGCAGATGTGAGGCAAGCAGAAGGAACCAATGTGCAGCAGACAAGCGCAATGTTTTGTTTTTGTTGTTTACGTTGCGGTTTTGGATATACAGCTAGGTTGGAGCTATGCACTATCTTACTTTCCCTGTATACCCTTCCTTTAAAGACAGCATACCTGCATCATGTCACCCTAACCCCAACTAACAATACTATTGTCACGCTGCAATAAGATTCCTTTTGTTCACCGCACAGCCGCTATCTAGAGTCCAATGCGAATCTTCAAGGCAGCGATCTCGCCCTTCAGCTTCGCATTCTCCTTGGCCAACTTGTCTCGCTCGGCTTTCACACGCATAATCTCTTCCTCGATTTCCTGGTGGCAGGCAATGGCATCGGAGAACTCCAAATTTTCGGCTTGAAGGCGGGTGATCTGTGCAAGAAGCTTTTCGGTGGTGGTTCCAGAAGACTTGGCAGATACATTGGATGACTTTGATGCCTTAGATGCTCTGGAGGGTGCCTTGGATGACTTCGATGCCTTAGATGCTCTGGAGGATGCCTTGGATGACTTCGATGCTGTAGAGGACGCCGCGGACGCCTTCGAAGAAGATGACGAGGACGATGATGATGAGGAAGATGACGACGAAGAACGCTTGCGCTTGGGCTGAGGAGGAAGATGCTTCATGTCCTCGAGTGCCAGCTGAGGAGGTGATGAGGGATGTGCTTGGGCTGCCTTCTTTGGTTTGGCGAGGTTGGTCTGCAGCCTGCGTGTGGCATCTTGGGTCCATACTCCACTGATGCCGGTGGGGATGCCCAACTGTTTCTGGACACAAACCATTGCTGAAGCCAAGACCTTTTTGTTCATAGGGAGTCGTGACGAGTGAACATCCCAGAGCTGAACATCCTCAACGGTCGGGCGAGGAGCCTGAACGTAGACCACCTCCACGCTTGCAGGTTTCAAGCGCAATGTGGCTGAGCCATTGCTCAAAGAGACGCTGCCCTCGATTGGAAATTGCATGTTTGTGACCTTTTTCTAGTCAGAGACTTTTTTCGGATGAGATAGGCGGCTGCAGAGATGAACAGTGATGTGCTGAACTGAAAGTGTCTGATTAGAGTAACTGTTTCTCAGACCAGGTTTGACACCACCAAATCCCAGGCGCCTCTGCTGTGGTTTGTAGATGGCTTTGGAGCAGTTTGCCTGAGCAACTTGTTTGTGTGAGTTTTTTGACAGATAAGTTTGCACCTTGAGGTACTGACCAGGTTTGACACCACCAAATCC
The DNA here is from genome assembly GCA_947184155.2 of Cladocopium goreaui. NCBI lineage: Eukaryota > Dinophyceae > Suessiales > Symbiodiniaceae > Cladocopium > Cladocopium goreaui. The sequence goes on from CAMXCT020000091.1 coordinate 210,861, forward strand.
CAGGCGCCTCTGCGGTGGTTTGTAGATGGCTTTGGAGCAGTTTGCCTGAGCAACTTGTTTGTGTGAGTTTTTTGACAGATAAGTTTGCACCTTGAGGTACTTAGGCAAATTGCACGCAGACAAAAATTGCAATTTTTTGCAATTTCCAGACCCCAAATTCAAAGATTCAAAGATTCAAAGATTCAAAGGTTGAAAAGAAGTTCTTTGAATCGAAGCCCCCAAAATTCAAAGATTCAAAGATTCAAAGATTCAAAGGTTGAAAAGAAGTTCTTTGAATCGAAGCCCCCAAAATTCAAAGATTCAAAGATTCAAAGGTTGAAAAGAAGTTCTTTGAATCGAAGCCCCAAAACCCAAATTCAAAGATTCAAAGATTCAAATTCAAAGGTTGAAAAGAAGTTCTTTGAATCGAAGCCCCCAAAATTCAAAGATTCAAAGATTCAAAGGTTGAAAAGAAGTTCTTTGAATCTTTCACTTGGGGTTTGGGGCTTCGATTCAAAGAACTTCTTTTCAACCTTTGAATCTTTGAATCTTTGAATTTTGGGGGCTTCGATTCAAAGAACTTTTTTTCAACCTTTAAATCTTTGAATCTTTGAATCTTTGAATTTTGGGTCTGAGGCTTCGATTCAAAGAACTTGTTTTCAACCTTTGAATCTTTGAATCTTTGAATTTTGGGGGCTTCGATTCAAAGAACTTCTTTTCAACATTTGAATCTTTGAATCTTTGAATCTGGGGTCTGGGGCTTGGATTCAAAGAACTTCTTTTCAACCTTTGAATCTTTGAATCTTTGAATTTTGGGGGCTTCGATTCAAAGAACTTCTTTTCAACCTTTGAATCTTTGAATCTTTGAATTTGGGGTCTGGAAATTGCAAAAATTGCAATTTTTCTCTGTGTGCAATTTGCCTAAGTACCCAAATTATTTAACCACATAGTACCAAGTGACGTGCAAGTGTATATATATATATATGTATACATATATATATATACATACATTTATTTATATATATATATACATACATTTTTTACATACATATACAGTAGATCATTAAAAACCTACTTCTTGAATCAATGTGAGGTGGGTATCAGGGGGGGGGGTACCATATATATATATATTTGTTCACTTCAATCCTAAACTTGAGGAACTGATTATTGTAACCAAGGCTTCTTCACCACATTTCTTCGTGGGATGATCCCAACCACGTCACGTATGGCAGCTGATCCCCTTCGCAGGCGTCCGAGATGTCGATGCCCAGCTGGCGGCAGCTCACCGCCAACTCGGCCAAGCCCAAGCCCTGCAGCCAGTAGTTGCAGCAACTTTGACCTCAGTCGAGGTATGGATTTTGGGTATATATCTCTTTTTAATATATATATATATGATTATACATATATATATATATGTATATTATATGTAAATGATTGTATATGTATAATGAGGTTCTATAGGATTTGATCTTGGGTAAACTATTCTGGGCGAAATGATTTTTTTTTTTGAAGGGTGGTGACTAAACATCTCCAGACGAAACATGACGAAACCACAAATGGCATCCAAAGACCTTGGTGCCTGTTCTGCTTTGTTTGATCCATGTGCTGCATCTTGTCAATGTCATGTCATTACAAGATGAACTTTCGCAGCTTTTCCTTCTACGACGATTCTACGATTCTAGCTCTTGTGGGAGTACAGTTGGCAGACAGCGCAGCAATTCACTGAGTTGCTAAGCCATCAACTCCTTTGCATGCCATTCATCCCTAGCTTTCAATTCTGGAACCTTTTCCAAGTCAACATCCTTCAAACCAACCAACATCCCGAAAAACATCACAAAAAACCATCAAACTCATCACCTCATCCCCTTCCAACTCCACATCCGCCACCGCCATGGCGCTTCGCATGCAAAACGGCACTCGCCGCAGCGCGGCGCAGTTCTCCGCTGTGGCATCCGAGCTCAAAGTGGGCGGGATGCACTCTGAGGAGCAACGCCTGGGAAGTTTGAGCGGTTGCTGATAAAATCTGATGGTTATATGAATTAACCCTTATAGATTGCTGATGGTTGATAGTTACCCCATAATATGGTTAAGGTTATCTGATGGTTATTATCTGAGATGATATGAATTAATATGATGGTTTTATGGGGTTGACTTTAAGCTACACAACATTCTCCATGTTCTCCATTTTCGTGGGGTACCAGCAACCACTTTTTGGTGGTAATGGCTTGATGTTTTGTGATCTCCTTCTGAAAGTGTAAAATGTGGTGGCATAGCTCTAGATTATCTAAATATGTATAATACATAAATGGTAAGCCCATCTACTCGCCACGAATTGAAACAACAAATGGGATTCCGTCGGATAAACCTGGTTTAAATATGCTTTTAACAAAGGGTTTCATCAAGATTGGGACCCATCTCCCCTCTCACGTCCGTCTACTCGCCGAGTTGCTCCCCTGTGCTGTCAACGCACCTGTGAGCAATGGCCATGGCGATGGGAACCCCTTGTAACGATTTGTTCGGTGGGGGTGTTCACATGTTCTCACCACCCAGAAGGTATACAGAAATCACCATCCGATACCAGCCATGGTCAACAATCCCTCCACAAAAGTGCACAAGAGTGAGGTAGCAGAACCACTTTTACATGGACAACCTGAAGCTCTGTGAGTCCGTGCAAATAAAACGCATTCGTGAATCCAATATGAAAACTCCTCATGCGTCATGCAGGATCCTGAAGGGCTTACCCAGATTGTTGCTCAAATCCTCCGTTTTTGTGGTGCAAAAAACTCAACCCCCAAATCTACTCTTCACCAAGGGCTTACCCTCCATCCAAGCTGCGGATTCTCCACCACGCGCCCGACATCCGCGCAGCTGTTGACGCTGCTGCGGATGGTGGCTGCCGAACTTTCCTGAGGGCGTCATGACCACGCCGCAAGAAATAGCGGTTGTCTGCCCGGAAAACATTGGCTTCAATGAATCATCGGGTTTTCTTTCCCATTTTTGTCTAGGCGTGGATGGGTCAAAATTGATCAGCAAAATTTGCACTCAATATTTTCGATGCATGCTCACATGACCCAAAAGTTGTGGCTCCCAAGGTCGTACTGTAGATCTTAAGAAAAACAGCTTCCATGTCAATTTCTAGTAGGCTTTTGTGTGTGTGGATGAGCATAATTCCTTTGTGGGAGTTCAACGGACACGACATATTTAAGGGTTTGCCCAAGAATGGGGTCACACCCTATGTCGATTATTTAAGAGGAACAAACAGTATTACAATGTATTACAATATAAAATAGGAAGATGATGAGCCCTGGGATTTTATGGGATTTTGGGGTTTCGGCTCTCGTACCAGGTGCCTCAGCTCTGTTGCTGGTGGTTGCTTTGCGGGTAAGTCATCCAGGCCGACATCTACGGATGATATGCCAATTTTGGATATCTAGGCTACAGTATACGTAGATATGTCTGATATGTCTTGAACATCCTCAAACCAACCTGGGTATTAGTCTGATATATGTATCCTTGCCATTATTTATGGTTGAAAAAACGCATCAACCAACCAACCATTCGACCATTCATGAAGGTTTACCAGGAAAATTGCTTGGTTAGATCATGTTTGATCATGTTTTAGTTGATGACCCCATTTTTCCTCTCAACATCACCCAGTCAACCAACAATATCACCAAGTCAGTTTTCATCCCCTGTAATCCACCCCATGTCTATTTGTGAAATCCACAAGTCCCATTTGTTTTTGCGTTAGATTTGTTTTTCTGTTAAGCTTTCCGTGTTTGTTGGTGAAATCATCATTTTCTCTCGTAACAGCGCCATCTTCGGTTGCTGAAATCACCATTTCTCTCGTAAAAACATGGAAACGCTCCCTAGAAAGGTTGAGAGCCGCTCCCCAATAATTCCTCCAGGGGTCACAACACTCTGCTGCCTTTAGGCAGGTGGTGGCGCCAGGCAGCCGGGAACAGAACTCCTGAAGCGCCGAAGAGAATTGCAACACGGAGAAAAGGATTTGTTTTTCCATGTAATATTAAGTATAGTTGAAATTCGTATAACATCCATATGATTTTAATGTTCACATCCATATACCATCTATATATATACACATAAATATTAGTGTATCATTAATACGAACAATGAACGTAAACGTATCCCGTATGGGGGTATTTAATATTAAGAGAAAGGGATTATGTAGATTGCACTGTGTTGTGATCTTGTGAAGAATTGCTTTCCATTTATTGTTTGGTTTCCCAGAGCATATTCCCCTCAAATTTTCCATCATTTGAACAGGCCACCTGCAGTGAACACATGAAATCAGAGTAGGAACATGTAGGAACCATACTGCATGACATGCTATGGTAATGGTTCAAGTTTCAAGACCCAGGGACTTTGCAGCAAAGCCGCCAATTTTGGGTAAACACATGTTTGACTCAAATGCCGACATGCAATAGTATAACATCAATATTAACTTCTATGATCATCATTCTATGTGCAGTACATCGATTTTCTACCGCTTTCCAAGCTCAAATCACCCGCTGGCTGATGTTCATTGCATCCCCTCACCGCACCAGAAGAACCCTACAATGCTGGCGTCCTGGATATCTGTGATGCCCACCACAGTCTGGAGACCTTGATGATGAACCCTAATGGTTAGGACCAACAAATGTAGCATTTATATGCATTTATGTGATGTGACTGATTGGGAAAAGCAAAATTGACCAACAAAAAATACCGTGTAGCACAATATCCACAGATGTGATACTTCTATGGAGGTATTCAGGCTGCGGCTATACAGTTTCATGCGGAGCAGCAAATGAACCGTTGTGCGAACAACTATGAGCCGACCAGAAGGAATGAGGCAAGTTTTTTGGCTCTTCACCTGCTTATGAAAAACTCCAGCAAAAGAACCCTGAAGTCCCAGAAAACCTTCCTCCAGAGCAATCAATCATCGTCCCTTCATGGGGTTGAATTCCATGTTTGCTGATCAAAACCCAATTGTTCAGCCGGTTGAAACCGACAAGGAACCATAGAACCCAACATTATGTATAATATGCTTATATATATATTTATGATATATGATTGTTGGTCGTTGCATCCACTTTGAAAAGATGAAAGCCAACCGGCATCATCATCCCAGGTTGGAAAATAAACAATAGATTCAATAGAGAAAAATAATCGAAAGATGTTGAATCCATCCATTTCCTTGCTTCAAGCATGGAACATTCCAATTCTTCTCGGTTAAACCCCAACCTGTCTGGTGAAAAACGCAATAACACCAGCAACCCCTTTCCATCCTATGCCGCCGCCAAGGTGCAGGACTGTGCTCCCAAGACATCACAGCTGAGCAAGGTGGTCGTGGTGATGGCTTCCTGAGCCAAGATCAATGGAAAAGAACCATGTTTTTCCCCACATCTTTGTGTGGGGTTCTTGTTTTTGATTCTGTATCCCGGGTGCCTTCTCCTCCGGCTCCTTCTCCTCCCGCCGCCTCCACACACACTTAACATACAATAACTTCACACACACACAAAGTTAACATACAATAACTCCCTCATACAACAACAATAACTTCACACACACAAACTTAACATAAAATAATTTCACACACACAAACTTAACATACAATAATTTCACATACAATAACTTCACACACGCAGACTTAACATACAATAACTTCACACACACAAACTTAACATACAATAATCTCACATACAATAACTTCACACACACAAACTTAACATACAATAATTTCACACACACAAACTTAACATACAATAACTTCACACACACACAAGCTTAACATACAATAATCTCACATACAATACCTTCACACACACAAACTTAACATAGAATAATTTCACACACTCAAACTTAACATACAATAATCTCACATACAATAACTTCACACACACAAACTTAACATACAATAATCTCACATACAAAAACTTCACACACACAAACTTAACATACAATAATTTCACACTAACTTCACACACACACAAACTTAAAATCCAATAATCTCACAGACAATACTTTCCCACTTTGCGTGGCAGGCGTGGCACAACCTGACATCCCCCTTGATCTCACGTGGCAGGCGTGGCACAAACTCACATCTACCGTCGTTTTGCGTGGCAGGCGTGGTACACATGGCACTGGGTGGCGCGCTTGGTCTTGGTTTAGGCGCCCGTGACGCCCGTGACGCCGCGCCACTTCTGCGTGGCAGGCGTGGCACTTGGTGACATCCACCTTGATTTCACGTGGCAGGCATGGCACAATTGCACATCCACGGTCGTTTTGCGTGGCAGGCGTGGCACAAACTCACATCTACCGTCCTTTCACGTGGCAGGCGTGGCACAATCGCACATCCACGGTCGTTTTGCGTGGCAGGCGTGGTACACATGGCGCTGGGTGGCGCGCTTGGTCTTGGTTTAGGCGCCCGTGACGCCCGTGACGCCGCGCCACTTCTGCGTGGCAGGCGTGGCACTTGGTGACATCCACCTTGATTTCACGTGGCAGGCGTGGCACAATCGCACATCCACGGTCGTTTTGCGTGGCAGGCGCTTCACTCATAGCACTGGGTGGCGCGCTTGGTCTTGGTTTAGGCGCCCGTGACGCCCGTGACGCCGCGCCACTTCTGCGTGGCAGGCGTGGCACTTGGTGACATCCACCTTGATTTCACGTGGCAGGCGTGGCACAATCGCAAATCCACGGTCGTTTTGCGTGGCAGGCGTGGCACTCATGGCACTGGGTGGCGCGCTTGGTCTTGGTTTAGGCGCCCGTGACGCCCGTGACGCCGCGCCACTTCTGCGTGGCAGGTGTGGCACTTGGTGACATCCACCTTGATTTCACGTGGCAGGCGTGGCACAATCGCACATCCACGGTCGTTTTGCGTGGCAGGCGCTTCGCTCATGGCACTGGGTGGCGCGCTTGGTCTTGGTTTAGGCGCCCGTGACGCCCGTGACGCCGCGCCACTTCTGCGCGGCAGGCGTGGCACTTGGTGACATCCACCTGGATTTCACGTGGCAGGCGTGGCACAATCGCATATCCACGGTCGTTTTGCGTGGCAGGCGTGGCACCAGCTTTGACACACCCTCTTTCACACACCATCTTTGACACACCATCTTTCACACACCATCTTTCACACCCAACTTTGTCACCCACCATCTTTCACGCACCATCTTTCACACACCACTTTGTCACACGCTCTCTTTCACACAGGACTTTCACCCACACCATCTTTCACCACACCATCCTTCACACACCACTTTGTCACACACCATCTTTGACACACCCTCTTTTACACACCATCTTTGTAACACACCATCTTTCACACACCATCTTTTACACCCAACTTTGTCAAACACCATCTTTGACACACCATATTTCACACACCGCTTTGTCACACACCACTTTGTCACACACCATCTTTCACCACCCCATTTTTCACACACAACTTTGTCACACACCATCTTTGACACACCATCTTTCACACACCACTCTGTCACACACCGTCTTTCACACACAACTTTGTCACACGCTCTCTTTCACACAGGACTTTCACCCACACCATCTTTCACCACACCATCCTTCACACACCACTTTGTCACACACCATCTTTCACGACACCATCCTTCACACACAACTTTGTCACACACCATCTTTCGCCACACCGTCTTTCACACACCACTTTGTCACACACCATCTTTCACACACAACTTTGTCACACACTCTCTTTCACACACAACTTTCACACACACCATCTTTCACACACTGCTTTGTCACACACACACACCATCTTTCTTCGTCACACACACCATCTTTCACATTCCACTTTGTCACTCACAACTGTTTTAACTTCTCGATCCTTCACCGCCTCCTTTCCCTTACCTTCTTTCCCCGTCCCTGCTACAACCTTTCATGCTTATTACTGGAAGAAGTTGACTTGTGGGGTTATCCGGTCCTTTAATTCCCGAAAAAAGTTGAACATTGAGGGTTGCACCAAGCAAAACAGGTGACTACGCAGTCGCAATCTGACACAATCATAATTAAATATAATTAATGATGGTTAAACATAGTGAAAAGACCAATGGATTTAACAAGGCCAACATGTAGATTTAACAAATGGGATTAAACCATGACAAAAATGGACATCCAATCGTCGATCGGCAAACGACCTATGGAAATCAGACCCTGATCATCCTTCTTGGCAAATAGATGAGAAGCTAAAGGTATTGAACCACCACTGAATGGGATACTACAAGTCGACCGGTAGGCTAAACGAAACCCACGAAAACAAGCAACAAAAACAATGTTTGAAGGGGTAGCTGCATCACCGACAAACATGGGGTAGGTGGGGGCAGTGGCACTACCAACAAAAATACATATACTTACACCAATTCTCATCATATGGAAAGCACCAATGATGCCAAAAATAGAAGAATAGAAATGGGGTTGCGACCAATAAATGCACATAGATCCTGGGACCCTTTGTGCGTTCGGCATTGCAAAGGCATTTGGCCGATAAAGTAAAACACAAAATGTCCGAACATACTCCTGACTTCAGTCAGGTTTTGGCCGCTGCAAGAAAACACTTTTTGGATCTTTTTGGATTGGTCGGTCAACAGATCCACTTTTGTTAACTCCTGTTGCGCATTTACACCATGCTTGTTTGGGAACTTCCCATCTGTTGGCTGCCCCAGAAACCTGAACCATTACTTTGATTATGTTTCATGTGCCTCATAGCTCAGAACAAAGTCAATTCCAAGATTTCAGCCCCATTTTCAATGTAAGGCTAGTTGTATCTTTGCTGCTACCAATTTTGACTAATTTGTTGGACAACATTTTGACTGCTTCAAAGTCTCACAGGATGGGATGTCCTAGTAGTCATGATATGTCATGATGATATAGCTAGTGCCTTGCCACACAAACTTTGCATTTCCTATACTATTGTAATTATATGTATATATATATGTGTAGTAAAATGATAACGCAGTAACATATCAAATGTTTACCCCACGTCCTCCGATTGTGTTGCTGAGCTGCCGTTGGCGAGGCCCAGAAACCATTCAGATAGCCCAGGAACGCAGCTCGTTGACCTGTGCGAAATGGTCGTTGTTTTCATCATAAGGATTTTACTGATCCAACAGCTTGGGGTTGAAACATGACAGCATGTTTTGTAAGTCAAGAATCCATGGGCTATTCGGTGTGCATGTTGGTTTGACCTTGGTACAACCATAACATGACAATGAGTCAGCCAGCAAATGTGGGAATATGGGATTCAACCCAAAAACTCGGGTATGTTTAATTATAGCAACGTCGATAGGGGGAAAAATCCGCCTTGATGAGATGAAACAGAGAAAACGCAGGCCCGAGGTGACTGTGAAATGGTCTCTATATATTATCCCCCAAAATGGCAAAATGGAACTTAACAACAAACACTGAGATAGGCGGCAACAATATGCAATGAAAGGATGGGCTTTGCGGCAAAAACAAACCTTTTTAAAACATGAGACTTTGAAGCGGGTCTGCATGATATTTACCAACATGGAAATCCACTGGGCATGTCCAAGCAAGAATTTGGGATATACATGGATATATATATATATACTGGATATACTGGATTACTGGATATATTCAACAATGGTGTGGGTCTGATTGGATATCGCCGTGGGAGGCTGTCCTTCAACGCTAGGATCATAACGACATCTGGGTCTCGAAAGTTTCATCCAGGAGAAAGGGCATCTGCGTTTTAGGTCTTCTGGTTTTGTATCATGTACCCGCTCTTGTTTGGTCATTTGGATCATATTTCCCTTTTCCATCCTTTTCCATCCTTTTCCCCTTGATGGTCGTCTGCCAAGGGACCATAACCAGTTATCAAAGTCTCGCTGTAGCACGGTTGGATACACCGCGGTGGGTCATTGCTGTCTACCTGGCGGTCAATTCTGCCAGTCCAATGAGTGCACTGTCGCTGGTCATATTATGACCGGCTGCCTAGTGACGGCGAGCGGATACATTACATGGCTCTCAAACTGGGATTCTTTGCAGTGATTGAAGTTCAAAATCGGGTCAACAAACAAGATCCCCATTCTTACTTCAGTGTTGCTTTTTGGAATATTGCAAGGTTGAGGGGGTTGACGGCCTGATTTCATGGCTCAATTCCCCCTTTTTCTGCTGGGTCAACTCCTCTATCTTGATTTTTGCTGGTTATGTATGATAAAATAAATAAATAAACAAATGCATAAATACATAATATATATATATATATATAACATAGACCCGGGCAAGCCGGCGGCGGAAGTTTCCCAAACATAAATGACCTATAGTTCAAAGACACCCTGTCCCGACCGTGTCCTTCCCTCGACACTCCACCCCTCACACTGCACACTGCACTCTTCGCACTCCAAACTTCAAACTTCACACTCCACACTTCACACTCCACACTTCTCACTTCTCACTGCTTCCTTCACACTCCAAACCTCACACTTCACACTTCACACTGCACACTGCGCACTTCACAGTCCACACTTCACACTTCACACTTCACAGTCCACACTTCACACTTCACAGTCCAGACTTCTCACTTCTCACTTCGCACTTCACACTTCACACTTCACACTCCACATTTCACACTTCTCACTTCTCACTGCTTCCTTCACACTCCAAGCTTCACACTTCACACTTCACACTCCACATTTCACACTTCTCACTTCTCACTGCTTCCTTCACACTCCAAACTTCACACTTCACACTTCTCACTTCGCACTTCACACTCCACACTTCACAATCCACACTTCACACTTCTCACTTCACACTTCTCACTTCTCACTGCTTCCTTCACACTCCAAACTTCACACTTCTCACTTCGCACTTCACACTCCACACTTCACTCACACTTCACACTTCACAGTCCACACTTCACACTTCTCACTGCTTCCTTCACACTCCAAACCTCACACTTCACACTTCACACTTCACACTGCGCTCTTCGCACTCCACACTTCACAGTCCACACTTCACACTTCCCACTTCACACTTCTCACTTCTCACTGCTTCCTTCACACTCCAAACTTCACACTTCTCACTTCGCACTTCACACTCCACACTTCACAGTCCACACTTCACACTTCTCACTTCTCACTGCTTCCTTCCCACTCCAAACTTCACACTCCAAACTTCACACTTCTCACGTCGCACTTCACACTCCACACTTCAGTCACACACTTCACACTTCACAGTCCACACTTCACACTTCTCACTGCTTCCTTCACACTCCAAACCTCACACTTCACACTTCACACTCACTCTTCGCACTCCAAACTTAAACTTCACACTCCACACTTCACACTTCTCACTTCCCACTGCTTCCTTCACACTGTACACTTCACACTGCACTCTTCACACTCCACACTTCACACTGCACTCTTTGCACTCCAAACTTCACACTCCACACTTCACAGTCCACACTTCACACTTCTCACTTCTCACTGCTTCCTTCACACTCCAAACTTCACACTTCACACTTCACACTGCACTCTTCACGCCCCACATTTCACACTGCACTCTTCACACTCCACAGTTCATCTCATCTGAGCTCTTCTCACCTTATCCCACCTCATCTCTTCTCATTTCGTCCCTTCTCATATGTCATCTATTAAAGCTTTCATTAATCAATTCCCAGCACTACTACTAATCACTGTCGAACCCTTGATGCACCTACTCCAATACGATTTACGAAGTCCAGTTGCAAAAGACAATAGTATTGCGCATGCAGCCGCGGCACCAAGCAACCTTGACGCAGCCATTACAATGCGATCTGCAGAGACTGAGTTGCAAAACACAATAGAACTACGCACAACGGCGTCGGAAATTGTAGCTCCAAAACCGGATCTCGACGCCAGAGCGAAAAAAAGACGATTTTGAAACACTTTTTAAAAGAATTTTTAAAAAGAAAATCGCTGGCGCCAAAATGGAGAAAATCTGCTGACAAATCAATGTCGCAGCCTTCATGCAGCCACTCCAATACGATTTACGAGATCCAGCTGCAAAAGACAATAGTATTACGAATGCAGCCACAGCACGAAGCAACTTTGACGCAGCCATTGCAATAGGATCTGCAGAGACTGAGTTGCAAAACACAATAGAACTACGCGCAACGGCGTCGGAAATTGTAGCTCCAAAACCGGATCTCGACGCCAGAGCGAAAAAAAGACGATTTTGAAACACTTTTTAAAAGGATTTTTAGAAGGAAAATCACTAGCGCCAAAATGGAGAAAATCTCCTGACAAATCACTGTCGCAGCCTTCATGCAGCCACTCCAATACGATTTACGAAGTCCAGCTGCAAAAGACAATAGTATTACGCATGCAGCCGTGGCAAGAAGCAACCTTGACGCAGCCATTACAATGCGATCTGCAGAGACTGAGTTGCAAAACACAATAGAACTACGCACAACGGCGTCGGAAATTGTAGCTCCAAAACCGGATCTCGACGCCAGAGCGAAAAAAAGACGATTTTGAAGCACTTTTTAAAAGAATTTTCAGAAGGAAATTCACTAGCGCCAAAATGAAGAAAATCTGCCAACAAATCACTGTGGCAGCCTTCATGCAGCCACTCCAATACGATTTACGAAGTCCAGCTGCAAAAGACAATAGTATTACCAATGCAGCCACAGCACGAAGGAACCTTGACGCAACCATTTACAGGGAGGGAACGATCCTAGACTTGCAAAGCACAATGGAATTCCATCGGCAACTCATCCACCAGCACCACTTGCAATCCCATTTACAGTGAGGGAACGATCCTAGAGTTGCAAATCACAATGGAATTCCATCAGAAACTCATCCACCAGCACCACTTGCAACCCCATTTACAATGCGGGAACGATCCTACAGTTACAAATCACAATGGAATTCTGTCGACCACACATGCACGAAAAACAGTTGACACCCCATTTACAATGCGGAACCGATCCGAGCATGATCCGAGACCGATCCGAACATGATCCGAACATGATCCGACCACACACGAGACCGTCTCGCACCCGTCGCACAGCAGAGGTAGATCATCGAAGTTCGTGGACACACTTTGTATGGAAAAACATAGGCTTTCGTGCATCTGCTATCTCTCAAAAACGCATTTCGTGCGAGACTTCCTTCCAAACTCCATCGGCAACTCCTCCACCAGCACCACTTGCAATGCCATTTACAGTAGGGGAACGATCCTAGAGTTGCAAATCACAATGCAATTCCATCTGCAACTCATCCACCAGCACCACTTGCAACCCCATTTACAATGCGGGAACGATCCTACAGTTGCAAATCACAATGGAATTCTGTCGACCGCACATGCACGAAAAACAGGTGAAACCCCATTTACAATGCGGAACCGATCCGAGCATGATCCGAACATGATCCGCCCATGATCCGACCACACACGAGACCGTCTCGCAACCGTCGCACCGCAGAGGTAGATCATCGAGGTTCAGGGACGGACTTTGTATGGAAAAACATAGGGTTTCGTGCATCTGCTATCTCTCAAAAACGCATTTCGTGCGAGACTTCCTTCAAAACTCCATCGGCAACTCCTCCACCAGCACCACTTGCAATGCCATTTACAGTGAGGGAACGATCCTAGAGTTGCAAATCACAATGGAATTCCATCGGCAACTCATCCACCAGCACCACTTGCAACCCCATTTACAATGCGGGAACGATCCTACAGTTGCAATTCACAATGGAATTCTGTCGACCGCACATAGACGAAACACAGTTGAAACCCCATTTACAATGCGGAACCGATCCGAGACCGATCCGAGACCATCCGAGCATGATCCGACCACACACGAGACCGTCTCGCACCCGTCGCACCGCAGAGGTAGATCATCGAGGTTCGGGGACGCACTTTGTATGGAAAAACATAGGGGTTCGTGCATCTGCTATCTCTCAAAAACGCATTTCGTGCGAGACTTCCTTCAAAACTCCATCGGCAACTCCTCCCCCAGCACCACGTGTGAATCCCATTTACAGTGAGGGAACGATCCTAGAGTTGCAAATCACAATGGAATTCCATCGGCAACTCATCCACCAGCACCACTTGCAACCCCATTTACAATGCGGGAACGATCCTACAGTTGCAAATCACAATGGAATTCTGTCGACCACACGTGCACGAAAAACAGTTGAAACCCCATTTACAATGCGGAACCGATCCGACCATGATCCGCCCATGATCCGACCATGATCCGACCACACACGAGACCGTCTCGCACCCGTCGCACCGCAGAGGTAGATCATCGAGGTTCGGGGACGCACTTTATATGGAAAAACATAGGGTTTCGTGCATCTGCTATCTCTCAAAAACGCATTTCGTGCGAGACTTGCTTCACAACTCCATCGGCAACTCATCCACCAGCACCACTTGCAATCCCATTTGCATTGCGGGAACAATCAATGCCCTAACTAACTCTTTCTGTGACTAACCCTTTCCCTGACGAACTCTTTCTTTGCTAACTCTTTCTTTGACTACCTCATATATCCTGACTAACTCTTTCTTTGACTACCTTTTTCCCTGACTAACTGTTTCTTTGACTAACTCTTTCCCTGACTTGACTAACTCTTTCTTTGACTAACCTCATAACTGTTTCTTTGCTAACTCTTTCTTTCACTACTCATATATCCTGACTAACTCTTTCTTTGACTAACTCTTTCCCTCACTAACTCTTTCTTTGACTGACTCTTTCCCTCACTAACTCTTTCTTTGACTAACTCTTTCCCTGACTAACTCTTTCTTTGACTAACTCTTTCCCTGACTAACTGTTTCTTTGACTAACTCTTTCTGTGACTAACTCTTTCCCTCACTAACTCTTTCTTTGACTAACTCTTTCCCTGACTAACTGTTTCTACCTCACATATCCTGACTAACTCTTTCTTTGACTAACTCTTTCCCTCACTAACTCTTTCTTTGACTAACTCTTTCCCTGACTAACTGTTTCTTTGACTAACTCTTTGTTTGACTAACTCTTTCTTTTGACTAACTCTTTCCCTGACTAACTGTTTCTTTGACTAACTCTTTCCCTCACTAACTCTTTCTTTGACTAACTCTTTCCCTGACTAACTGTTTCTTTGACTAATTCTTTCTTTGACTAACTCTTTCTTTAACTAACTCTTTCCCTGACTAACTGTTTCTTTGACTAACTGTTTCTTTGACTAACTGTTTCTTTGCTAACTCTTTCTTTGACTAACTCTTTCTTTGACTAACTGTTTCTTTGAATAACTCTTTCTTTGACTAACTCTTTCTTTGACTAACTCTTTCCCTGACTAACTCTTTCTTTGACTAACTCTTTCTTTGACTAACTGTTTCTTTGCTAACTCTTTCCCTCACTAACTCTTTCTTTGACTAACTCTTTCCCTGACCTGCTAAAAGTCCGTAACACGGAAGTTTCTCCCCCTAAACTTCCTTTGATAAATATTATATATCAATAATATCCGAATGTTCAGTGAATCCCCCAATTTTGGACAACATCAACGTTTACCATTCTCTGCCACTTGTCCCCCCTGGCCACCGTGTACCGTTTTCTTTTGCACCTGCCAAGTGCCACTTAGGCAGCGCAGGTGTCCAGTGTGAGAAAAGGCGTTGCTGCAGTTGAAGGGGCAAACGACCTCAGCATCTGCAGCACTATAAAGGACCACCTGCCATAGAGGACACTTTCGAGATTTTAGCCCCCAACAAATGAGGTTGTCAGGGGGAACATTGGGATCTCAGCATATGCTAAGTATCTAAGCAACAAAACTAACAATTTTGACACGTTCATGCAACTTGACACCATGATACTTCGCAACGCCCACCAAGACAATAGATTCTCAATGGGAGATTCACCCTAGTTTTGGGTGTGCTGCATTAGAGTTGCTACAGGCAAATATGATAGTGCCAGCTATAAACCCACGACATATGTTGTTTGTATCACAATTTGGGTCAGTTACGTACCCATTGGCTTTGGACCCTAACTACCAGCTAATGCATGCTAATGCAACGTAATATTGTGAAAACCTTGGCAATATCCCCATCACGATTTGTTAGTTAACCGTTAACCCCAAAACAATTCCAAAGCGGTGGGAAGCTGGTGAACATAACCCCAAATGAATAAATTCGTTTTTTTCCCTATTGAATTTTGGGCCACCATCAAGCAACCCATGCAAAATTCATCCCTGAGCGCCAATACGCCCTCACTAGTGGCCGATCCGCAGTCCTGCCGGGTGGAAATCGGGAAATGACATGGGAAATGGGCCCGCTATGATCTTAGCACGCAATTCAGGCAAAATGCAGAATACAACCAAAACCTACCAGATCTCTCAAAACTATACAATCTGTTCTCTTTTGCGACGCATGCCCGGTGATCAGGGCATTTTCTCATACCTCCTGGCCTGTGCAAATCATGGCAACAGTGGGCAAATTCTGCTGCAGAGTGCACGTGCAGGTAGTTCAAAAAGAATGTCATGGATAGTTCCGACAAGCCTGCGTTACACAGTAAACTCGCACGCAAAAACATTGGAGGTTTTGGTGGCTGCCCAAAACCCCATGTATAATGGAGCTTCGATCATTTGTTCTTCGTTCCATCCCCCACTCTTGTGGGTTCATCCAATAAACTGCTCATTATCCCGGCGAGAGGCCCCAAACAGTGTTGCAAGGAACGTGTAGAAGAGATGCCTGGTTTAATTCTGCAAGTTCGCTTTGTGAAGATCTCTGTGGAAGATCGTCTGCAAGATCTCCTTGGCAGGTTCTCTGTAGAAGCTGCTGTGCAAGATCCCTTTGTAAGGCTATCTGCTATCTGTACAAGGTGTCTATAAGAAATCTCAACAGAAGATCTTTGGAAGAGATCTCAAAATAAGATCAGCTCTCTAAAAGATATCTCTGAGCAAGATCTCTGTTCTCTTCACCAAATCTCTGTACAAGATCTCTATAAGAGGCCTCTCGGCAGGATCTCCGTACAAGATCTCTACAAGAGCTCTCTGTACAAGATCTCTATATGTCTATAAGAGGTCTCTTGTCAAGATCTCTGCGCAAGCTCTCTAAAAAGAAACCTCCTTGTCACGATCCCTGCACAAGATCTCCTTGATTATCAAAATGAGCACCGCACCACCACAAGAGCGATCTGACACGGCCAAGAGACGGTTGCGCGAGCAATCTCAAAACGAGCGCCGCACCATAGCTAGAGCGATCTGACAGGCCCAAAGTGCTGAGAGGGTTGTGCAAAGGATCCCAATTTCGCGCTGTGCCACACCGAGCGCGATCCGACATGCACAAAGTGACGAAAGGGTTGCGCGAGAGGTCTCCGCGACACCGGGTTTGCGCGAGCCTGCGCAGTCGAAATGCACATGGACATCTCACGAGGGCACGTTTGTGCTGTAATGGTCACCAAATTTGCCGGACACGGATGAGACCACCTCGAATGAACACCCAGCCTTAACAGCTACCGTAAGAACTCCAAGTGTGGCCACACTATTTGGGGAAAACATGGAAAAACCAAACTCTTGCCCACAAGTATATCCCCCTGTTTGGTGGTGAATATTACAATCTTAACTCCAGCTGTTTGCTTCCTGTATGAATCCCACTTGTTGTTGGCACCCCCCGATATTTCCTCGTCCAATCCACAGTTCTCCACGCCTGCACTGCCTCGTTGGGCAGAAGCCCTGCGGGAGGGACTTGAGGACCTCAGCAAAGCCCGGAAGTTTGGTAAAAGAGGGAGATGCTGGATTTTGATGTATTTTTGCCATATTCATGTATCTCTAGATATCTATATCTTTATATCCGTGAAAATTGGGGGGACTTGGCTCAAACTGAAAATTTCATTGTGGGTTTTAAGGTTGAAGGTGTGAATTTGATCCAACATGACCAGCAAGAAGGGGGATATATAATTACAAATCATGTGGGATTTGAACATTGAAATGCTGTGTGTGCCAAGAGTAACAAACAAAGCTTTGTTTGTGGAAGTCGGGTCAAACATGCCCAGCACCAGGGCAGAGGATATCTACCATCCAGTCATACGCTCAATCATAAGCCCTCCTGTGACTAGACAAATGGTCGATGCTTCAACTTTGGAACTGCAACAACCTATCATTTGACAGTGTTTTCCAGTCATGGATCCACATTTTTAGGAGTGATGTGAATCACAAGCCCAGGTGGAAGCAAAACAACTCCATGGTGCTGATCCCCAAATTCGACCGCTATCTCCTGGGGGTCATGATCTGAGCACCCCCCACACTGTGCAGCGGCTTTCGATGCAAAAAAGAGACCGCAAAGAAGAACAAGTCGCATCTGGGCAGATGGGCTGTAGGCATTCACCAATCAACGTTATATGGAAGCATCATCAATCACAGATACAAACATGTTCCATTCAGCATGTACATAGACACATCATATATGCATCCAGTATTATATATACACACTATACCTTATGTCAATCATAAACCTGTACAAAGTAACGATTCATCGAATTGACTGTTCGCATTTCCACATGTGACAAAGACCCATGTGATGTCATGCAAATGTGGTAAACATAATCTTCCCTAGTAATCCCCAGTATAAGTAAGTGGCCAAGGACTTTTCGTGATCTTCAGGCCATTGTTCCCACTTGGGACTTGGGTGCCAGGAAGCTATCAGTGATGGGCCATCCTTATAAACCCCCATTTTCAATGTTGAAACCATGGACCTGCCAAGTAGCTGAACAAATGAAACCCATGTTCTTTTGGGATTCAAACAGAATTGGAGGCTGCGATGAGGACCCGAAAACAACAGACCAGCCTATCCAGCAGTTTTATTCACCGTTGGATTGAAGATTTGCTCCATTTCCCAATAGAAATTGCACCACAACCTGCCACCAGCCGTCCCCCACATGGCCTATGGGTGAAACATGCTCAAGCCTTTGCATCTGTCCATGTTTCGGACAGGCAAAGGTGCCGAAAAAAAACATATGGGTTCCTTATGGTTCCTTAATGGTTCCTACGTCGTGGGTCTGGGTCAAGTCATTGGGCTCACGGTGGTTTCAACATGGACAGGGGGGATGTCGTGGTCACTGTGGGGAACTCCCATATGCTGAGCCAAAAGCCACGCGGATCAGAACGGGTTCAGCGGATATATATTTGGAGAGAGAAGGAGAGAGCTCATGAGAAGGTATTCTCTTTAGTTTCACCAAAGTAAAAACGAAACCAACCATGATGATTGAACTTATATACCCCTTACTGAGATAATCTGTCATTTGAAGATTCACGCATTAAGCAAACACTCACCCAGGGCGAGCATTTCTGGGAATACTGTATCATGCGCCATTGACATAAGGCACCCAAGAAATCAAATACCCAGCTCCATGTTCGGATCTTTACTTTGGGCCCATTGGGATTGGAACGGCACATGTACATCAACCATAGCTATAACAAATGCTGTACCCCAATCCATGGACGTCTCCTCCGAACATGAGGGATTAGGCATAACACACCCCAGCAAGCAGCTCGCATTTTCAAACGCGGTAGAAAAATTGCGAAACAGGCATTTGGATCCCTGAAGTTGGTCAAGACTCACTTGGCGCCGTTGTTTTGCCATATCTTCCAGTCAGAATTATAAATGGCTAAAACCATTGGTTCAAATCACCAGCTGGCGAACTCCAGGGATCCCAGCAGGCCGCAGCTGATTTTTCCAATCAGATCCTTCATCTGGATCCCTTAAGGGTGCTGCACTTCATGGCATTGATGTTGGCCATGAAATTGCAATCACCGTCGGCCATCTTCAGTTGCTTTGAGGTATCCAGATTGATGTCATTTGTGGCCGTTCTTGAGATGAAAATCAAGAAATTGTCCAACATCAAATATAGCATATCCTCCTTCCTCTTACTGGTTTGGGCAGTGTTGAATCACCACTTCTGCTGATTCAAAGCCTTATTTTTGCAAGTTACATCATATGAAATCATGATTTCCATCCATTTCTGGTGGTCAATTCTTGGATTTTAGATCTACTGGTGGTAATTTTCCATCCATTTCTCCTATTTTCTCCTTGTACTTCCCAAATTTTAGGTGTCTTTAAGGGTGATTTTTCCAGACCGGCTCGGCAGCGGCTTCACGCAGACACCAGCGTCTTGGACACTTCCGTGGCGGCCTATGGAGCCACCAGAAGTGGGAACAGAACAGTGGGAGTGATAGCGAAATAAACAAGAATCCCATACACTATGTATATATATATAAAATTATAGATACACAATACTGTATATATATATATATCAATATAATGAAAAAACATGTATACACACACATATGTATACTGTATATATATATATGTATACATACAGCAATTAGAGACTACAGATATCTGAGATATCTATCCCTTGCTACGTAAGATAGTAAAAATCCACGTGACCCCGCCTGGCGACCCCAGGCGTCTGCATCCACGATGTCATCCAGACTGGGAGTGTCCACTACCTGCGTGGGCTGTGACATGTCGGATTCTCCCGGTGAAAAATCTGAAAATGGCAATTGATCTTGCAAAAATGAGGATCATCCCTGATAATCCAGAATTTTCCATTCTCATCCGTCTTCTGGGGACACAATCGTTTTGTCATATGGGGCAGTTTCCGTGCCATGCTTGAGTATTGAGCAGCACCGAACTTCCCAGTTCTTTCTGATACCTGCAGAACCTGGAAGGCTCCAACGAAGCAAGCTGATGCTTGGAGTGTATTCCCAGGGACATCCTCCAAGAGGAAAAAAACCACATCACCAGCCATGATACCTGCTGTCTTGGATATATCCAAGTTTTTTCTGTGGTTGTATTCCATGTTACGCAACAAATTCACACTTCGCCTGAACCTCCCTATTTCACGATCTTTTGCCCACATGGCGCCGTCGGCGGTACTGTACACGACAGCAGTGGCGACACCCTGAGGGTGAGAGAGCATGTTCATGTCGAGGGAAGAAACTTGATGGCACCCAAGACTCTTTTTGGTTTGTTTGTTTGACGCTGTTTGGTAGAATGTAAACACCATGCAATCATCCAAGTTGGAATATATTGATGATGAAAGGTTTCCGCACCAGCCTGTGAACAAACATAGCCAATCTATGTCAATCTTGTAGTCTTGTAGGGCTTTTCCTGTCGTTTCGTGCCCCTAAAAGGTTCCAACTTGATTGGGTTGTCCTATTAGGGATAAGCTTCTAAGTCGGATGGCAAACAGATTTCAGATCATTTCGATAATTCCAACTTTCCCCAATCCAATCACACTCTCTCCAAGAGCAGCTTGCATTATCCGGGTCTCACACTCGCAACGAATTTCGCAAATTTACTTCATGCATTAAATTGACTCTCCAGCCAGAAACAAAGCAGCAAACACAAATACACATCAAACATGTCTACCATGGATACTATATTTTTTTGGCTGGAACCATCCCCTTTCCAACTTGAAACCCATCAAACTCTAAATAAAAAATCGCACACCAAACAAACAACCATAAATCACTTACCAGTCATGATCCGTGGGATGATCCTCCAATTGGCTGCGGCCTTGCCGTTGGCGCCACGTCTTGGGGCTCCGGAGCCCCGGTAGCGCCACGGCGCCCGACGCCGATGATCACAAGAGCGGCGAGTTCTCGCAGCTCATCACATCACCGAGGCGTCCGATGGATGGGATGGGCAACTGTGGAAGGTGACGTTTCGTTTCTTTTTTGTTTGCTTACTACGGTTACTACGGTGACTACGGTTACTGTCGGATAATGTATGATCAGGTTCCATAGATCAGCCATGTAGATGGCACATGAGCCATGTAGATGGCATATATAGTGCATACAATATATATATATATGTGAACTTATTGTGGGTGGCGACCCATGTTTCTTTTATAGCCACTATGTGGATGAGCCATGATCAAAACATGGGATTAATGGGAGGTAACCATTCCCACGGGAATCCTGGAGCGGGTACCCTCCCTATGGATGACCATCTCCCAATGGGAAAGATGACCGCGTTGATGGTGGCACATATGACAGATCTGTGATATCTTCATATATGTATATATAATATGTATATATATACACATATATATATATAGATAGGTGTTGTTAGGTGTGGAAATGTGTGGAATAGTTAGTCATAGTTGAGGTGTAGAAAAACATGAAAAGAACAAACTAGGTGTCATTGATACATGGCATCATCCCATAGCGAACCGCGCCAAACGTTGACAGCTGGGCCAAAAAACTGAGAGTTCACTGGACCATACTGTACCTCTACCAGAAAAGTGAGAAATCACACTTCAAATTTAGACTTTTGTCACTTGTCACTACCCAAACTACACCAGACCAAAAGATCGTCAAAGGAAGATCCAGTGACCTCTGCGAAAAGTGCGGCTTTCTTAGCTCATCTCTTCTGAGTTTGTCCAGCTATCCAGCCATTGGAAGTATGAGGGCAACTTGGATCTCCGCAGCATGATTGTTGCCATCACCCCAAAGACAATGCAACATCTCAAAAAACCACCTGGGATAGTCTCCCTGAGCACACAAGATAGTATATGCAGACATACATACGTAAAAATAATAGGTACTACACAAAAAACATAGTTAGAAACCGTGCTATATATAAATTATATTTTGTTAGATTATATTATATCATATCAAATTATTAAACTAAAATATATTATATCAAATTATACTATATTAAAATATAATATATTATATTATATATCATAAAAAATATTATATCGTATATTATATTATATATTATATTATTATATATTATATATTATATTATATATTATATTATATATTATATTCAATATTTTATTATATTATATTATATACTTAAATTATATTTAGTTACATTTTATATCATATCATATATTAAATATATATATATATGTATAATACAATTGCATACAATCATATAATCTAGATTACTATAGACATTATACTGTAAAAATCAGTGCTGGGAAAACTCTGACTGAGGACCGCCACCGGCACAGCACTGTGCAAACCATGTCGGCCCCTTCTTCTGGTGCCAAAGGCATGGCCAAGGCAATGTTCGGAGTATTCAAAAATATTCAAAATATATGGCTGGTGGGTCTGGATATCATTTCTTCATGGCTTTTGGGATGGAGTTGGAATCTTGATCGTTTGCAAGTCTCGCCTTTCTCTGAACGACTTGTTTGTCTTGCCCTTGCAGCTTCAAAGGGCATCAATCTGTACAAGCTGCAGAAAGCGGTAGAAAGGTTTGCAGCAGAAATTGTTTGGTCAGCTGGATGCATCTTCCCAAGTCGGGGACGAGCAATAAGATTAAGCCAAGCAAGTTTTGAATTATGCTAGCAAATGGTTGTTTCATCCCCCAGTCAAACGTCTTAGCTGAGGTCATGTTGAATCCACACATTTGTTGAGAAACTGCGCTTTTTGTGCAGCAAACCTGACACATGTCCAATCTGTACATCCAGGACAATCTGCCCAGGTCAAAACCAGTTCCAACTCGGCACCATGTCACTTTAAGATGCAAATCTTTGCCTGGCAACAGCCACTTTGTTTATGGACCTTCACTTTCGTTCATGTCTATCTACATCTATCTACATGTCCTAGTGATTGCCACATTGGTAAGGTTATATCATGTTATATCAAATCAATGAAGTCTTCAAACCCTTCATCCTGTCATAATTGTAATCGCTTCATTCGGGCTGAAATGTGGTCAATCATCATGCAATCATCTCTTGTGTGATCTCCATATGTATCAGTGTATGAGACGATCTTTCAGGCAGCTTGGTCGGCGATATTTCATCATAGCTCCACCAAATGGATGGGCATGGCCAGGTTTTCCATTTTAGCGTAACTAATTAGCACAATTATCACAGTATCTCTTTGTTGGTCTCCCAGCATCCAAACCATCCGTTGACACCTCAGGCAGAAGCACGCCGTCGCGTTGCGGCCGGGACACCTTTTCGCGGGCACCTGTCAGCTTGGCGCATCGCAAGATGCTTTGATGTGGGGCGGTTACAAGGGGATAGATAGATGGATAGATTGATGGATGGATGGATGCGATATAGAATAATTATTCTACACAGGTCCTTCGATGAACTTTTAAAGGCATGACACGTGAATGTTGACCTTGTTGGCATCACGGGCATGGAAGATAAAGCTTGTTGCAAACCAACCGTGGATTATAAACTGCGACGGCAAAGGTATGGAGTTTGCATGGTCACACTAAGGTATTTATCCACATCTGGTGCTATATGTCAACACAGCAGTACTTCTGTGTTTGTAGCCTGTTGCAAGTGCCGGTGTAAGTCTGGTGCACATGTTCCAAAGCTGACTACGCCTTCCTGCAATGCTTATTGCCACTACTCCATTAATACAGGGGCAGAAATCACCCCCATTCAACCACTGACAAGTTCCTTTACCCAAACTATTGGTTATTGAAGTCCCCATTTCCAATACTTAAATCATCTCAATCAAACCTTCGTTGTTGGCTGCTTGATTATCTTTATTCCTAGGTTTCCTTTGTATCCTTGTAAAATCACAATTGTAGCATATTTTGGTATGTCAAATCCTCGGTTTTGGGATTTCCCCTTCAGCCAAAGGACACGGTGGTGCTTCTCCGTCGAGGCTCCTCCTTCGTCAAACCTGGTGCCCGACGAGTGAAACAAAAGGATTTAGGCATTGAAAGGATAGGTATCTTAGAATATCTTAGAATAACTATCTTAGAATTCCTGGAATATTTTGGAAATCTTGGAATATCTCAGATGCAACTAGATATATCTTTACCAATACCACCTATGGATCATTTATGATTGTCATATCTTTTCGAATATTGACAACAATTATCAATACACGGCCCCACCAACTAAACGGTCCCAAACACACCATGGGGCAACTTTCCTGTACGCACTTCTTCACCTAACTCGGGAGCTAAAACACTGTTGCCCACGCGCGAAAGTGTGTCAAGATCTTGGGTATCTCAAAAACTGCTGCTTTCAATCTAGAATCGCTTGAATCATCTGCAAGTAGATCAAGAACCCCCGCCCTCTTGAAAAGGCGGTCTCATATCGTCCAGTTTATTACGCACTCAAACATTATGCGGGTTTCCAGTCTTTCACACCATTTTTTCCCAGGCGTTGTGCCCGAACCACTTTGTGGAAAGTGCAGGTAGGGCAGGGGCACACATGCTCATGGTCTCCAATAACATGCATACTGCATACAAGCCAACATTGGGATGTCCAACGTCAAAACAAGTCGGCCATCTTTAAGCTTCAAGCTCTTTATTTCTTGGACGAAGCACGTGCTCACATTGCGCATGCCAGTAATCATGTCTGCACGTACTGCATACCCATTGCATCTCTTTATTCACAATAATGAGCAGTTTTGATAGGTTGCGTTTGCATTTCTGTTGGTTCTTATATGATTGATCGACAATGTCTGCGTATGATACCTACCTATACGTAGTAATAATACCTGACTATATGATCGATTGCTACAATTAGACTCAATTAGTCTTGCAAGCTTTGGCATTTCATCTTGCCAACCACTCGATGTCCATTCTGGATGAGGGTTCATCGGCAAATTTTATCAAGATCTAAGGTACCTCCCACCAAAGCTACCTCTAAATAAACAAGGACTTGCACAGGGGCTGGTAAGCATCATCATCCCTTACATATCCATTACCGGCTGGTCAGTCCACGGAATTTTGGGAGGTACATATGACGGGCAGCTTGCGATTTCCGCTGGTCATCATTCCAAACCTGATTGGTTAGTAACCTAATGGATTTTCGGACAAACCTAAAACTTGCATGGTAGCATCCCCTCTTCCATTGGTTGGATTCGCATTGATATTGGTCAACTGCCCCAGTTTCAGAGGCTTATTCTTCCATCTTCACTTCATATCAGCTCACTAGCCAAATCAAATCCCTTTCCTTCTCAGTTCTATTTCCCATTTCGAGACACATCGCCCTAGCTTTTCTTATTTGAGCAATGTTCAAAACACAGGTTCAAATTCAGCAATGTTAAGTTCATATTAGAAAGCAGCCCGAATTAATCAACACCCACATTCCAAAAAGCATGTTTGGCAATACTACTTTGGGTTGGTCCCCCACTGTTAATAAACATGTGCGACCTAGCTATTAAACACTATCAAACAACACCCTGCTCAGAAATCCTGATTTTGTGGTAGTCAGGAAATATTATGATATATTATGATATATTTATCCTTTAATGGGTTTACAGTAATTATTTTTTTTGGTTGAAAAAATCATGTTTCGAAGGGATGTCCCATGCCCAATCTCACCATCTGACCGCGCACAATCAACCAGGGGTTTTGAACACTGGACGAGCAACCCCAAAGCAGCGCTAGGCTCTCCACTGTCAGAGGCTGATCCTGCAGCGTTGATCGCGTTGACCGCTGGGAGATGGAACCAATTGAATCCATAGATTCCCAGGATGCGTTGACTTGAAAGCATATTGAATCCAGTGGCTTCCATATCTTTGACAAGAAAGTCCATTGGGTAAAAACCCTGAGAGATTTGTGCACTTGGCGATCATCATCCTAAGTATTCACCAACAGGCATCCTGTCTGAGCCTTTCATGTGACCTTCGTTTGGGGAAAAGGAGGAGGCTCCCAAACAGCACCAAAATTCAACGTTTCTGAAAAATTGGGCGATGCAGGATGATAGAAAATGGGTTCAAGTTGGTGCATAGTTTTCAACTGGCTGTAAACCTTGAAACATCACCGGCTGGTGTAGTGTAGTGCTTGGCAAAATCCCCTAGGTTTGTTAATGACATTCCTAAATTATTTCTAGAAAACCTCATTATTCAAATCATTTCAAACATCAAATTTTGATCAACAAGAATGTATATATATATACACATATGTACGGCAACTACATTTAAATATACGGGCTTTTAAAATCTTTAAAATATACGAACAGGTATTTTAGACTACCTCTGGGAAAGTTTTCCTTGGCCCGCCCGGCCATTTAAACATACGGAATCCAATTCATTTAAACATACGGTAGCTACATTTAAATATACGAACTGGTATTTCATACTACCTCTCGGTCTGGCCCGCCCTCCACATATTTAAATGTCGTTACCGTATATATATATATATATAGAATTATATAGAGAGAGAGAGAGAGAGACTTAAATGCAGACTATGCAGATACAATATAGTATATGTTGATCAAAACATGCTGATCGACCTATGGTTTGAGATTTTTCATATTACACCATCATTTGTGATATTCTAGGATGCATTCTTTGTTCATTCAAATCATTTCAAATCCCTCATTTTTGTCTGCATCTTCGGTGCCCATCCCTTCCCTGTGCCTTGCAGAAGCGCGGTTCGATCAAGGACTTCTGCCGCTTGGCGTCGAAGCTCAGAACCCGCTCCGGAGGCACCTCTGAGCCCAAAAATGGTGATGATGATGTAATGACCGGTAGAATGGTGATATACCGGTTTTGGACTGCGGGATATCACCAGCCACACGGAGGTACAATGGGGATATAACACCAACCACAATGGGGAGATAATCAACAATATTTTGGTAAACTACGAGTAATAAAGAAATATGACATTGTGATGGGTATTGGTGATATAATTAATGCGGATATGATATCATGCTGATATATGCTGATATAAGTAAAACAATGGTGGTTATAGTGACCTCCATAAGGATAGAAACGGAATTTATAATCATTTTAGTTGGATATGAAGTTTCTACCTTTTTGGGGGTTGCCATAAATATACTGTACATGCAGTAAGTATTCAACCGAAACACATATGGATGTCAAGCAACAAACTCTGGATTTTTTCAAAACCCAGAATCAAATACGGGCATCTTTTTATCAACTGGGAAGATCATTAGAAACAAGTTTGACCAACAGGAACCGCGGAAATCATTCTGATGAAGAAACAGCAGGATTTAAGCACTCGAAATTGGGTTTGCACCAAACAAGCATGGGAATATCGCTCAAAACTTTGTTGCTGCGAGGGCCAACTTTGATCAAACCCTCCTCATGTTGCTTCGATGTCCAGTTGGACGGATCCAATTTCAAGAAAACATATGCGATTGTAACCTGTCAAGCTTAAGGGCTCTCAAGAAAGTTCCTGTTGACTGTCGAAGGCAACTTTATCTGACAATTTTGGGGGCTGATTTCGTCTACGGGGGACCCCACTAAAGAGATACCCTTTTCGTCGCCGCTATGACCTCTGGGCGCATGGCCGGTCTTAGATATTAGCGACTTTATTTTTGAACAGTCAGTATTATATCCGTATTTACTGCCAAATCTTGGAGTGGCTTCGAGTATTAAACTATAAATATTCACAAACTATCTATCCATATCTATCCAAGATTAACCCAGGTTGCAAGCAAGCAGCAAAGAAGTTATCCCAAATTTTGCACCACACTTCGCTGGTCATCTCGGACTTGGGATTTCCGTCCTGGCGATGAACAGGTCTCATCCGAAACCGGGGACACATAGCGGTCATTGATTCAGACTCGACATTTTAGGATTACTTTTTCAGGGATGACTCTGAATTTTGGAAAAGGTGGACAAATAGTTACATCTGAAGTATATCTGAATTAAGTCAAGAAACATACTTGAACTGATCCTCAAATATGCCTGACATCGAATATCGATGCATTGCAAAACCCTGGCCAACAACCCAATATAAAGAGTTGGCAGCACGAGTGGCGTCACCGTCAGGCGGGGTTGAGCATGAAGAGTATCGCTGCTGTTCTGCCATCTTTGCTGGCTCATGATGTCCCAATCCTTTCCAAGCTATATCATATCACACCATATCCCAGGTGTGTTAATTTCACCTTGATGATCCTTGATCTGTGTTTGTGGTATGGCCCGTCTTTGTCAGTTACATTCATTTACCGTAGATTTTTGCTGCTGGTCACCTGGGCCCACGAAGACCCAACCGGGCGCAAGCGTCCTTGAGTTGGCCGTCCACCACGATGGAATCTCCACGGTACGTCTCCTCAGCAGCTTGGGTCAAGACCTGGTTGGACTTCCAACTTCAAATATCTCCAAATTGAATCGGGCCAATTCATGTCAATTCCCCTCATTTCTGATGTCCGACTTGTCTAAATCTTCGTGTGCCACATTTTTGATGCAAATCGAATGCACATCTTGCTACGCCCATTCAACTGTGATTTCAATAGTTAAACCCATGGGTGCAAGCTCGGCCCCAAAGCGACTCCGTGCTGGATCGGTATGGGCGGGGTCACAACCCTGGCATAGGTATCGACCCATCCCATATCGGTTTGTCTGAAAATCGCTATAAACGGCACAACAACAACAACAACAACAACAACATGAACATGACGGATGCCCCACATTTCCTCCATAAAATCCCATAAACATCATTAAACATTGCCATTTTTTCGCCAATGTTATCCATTTCTGAGACCCATGACCCATCGCATCCGATACGCCACTCCCTACAGCAAGGTGTCAGCTTTGAAGTTAGCCAAGACCACCTTGAATTGTTGCAGCGTGGTGTCCTGGGATGATGAAGGAATCATCCGAGCTCAGGCAAAATATGGCAAAATTGAAAGATCGAGTTGGAATTCTGAAAATTGCTATGATTATGATTGTGATTACTACTTAATATATTGAATTAAAAAAAATATCGTTCGTCATTCTATCATTTTCTATCTAGGCGGATTCGGGCGGATTCTCGAATGTCACCCGACTGAAAATTCTGGCTTCACAGGTGAATCCGTTCTTTTTTCATCATAGCTGGCTGTCCGTCACCCCAGAAGACTTCAGGCGGACTTGGACCATCACGAACGAGCCACTGGATGCATAGTTAAGTACTTCTCTTGCAGCCTTTCTATTTGTGGGTACAAGGATGTTCTGCGGTTTACACATCGATGAATTTTGATGAATCCAAAATATCACCAACACAGGAAGGACCCAATGGTTCATAGGTGATGCTGCGGAATCGTCATCCCATCTTTTATGTGGATTCCTTGTCTCAGGGGACTGTGTGGAATGTCGAGCATTTGTAGTGCACCAATAATAAGCTATTGACAGATACAACCAGCAGAGGTTTTCCATCAAATGGCCCAAATTTGTCCCTGAGTCTTACATAACATTATATAATAACCATGATTTTTCCTGAACCCATATGATCCCAGATGACACCTTCTTCCGGATGAGGTCGTCGATATGTTGCTTGGCATCGTCGAACCTCATCCAAACATCATGGGGTTGTGAACCTGTCACGATCCTTCCGTGCCAGTTTGCAACGTGGGATGACCATTGGTCAATAAACCTGGTTGATTAATGTTAATTGTTGGGAAGGCCATCCTCACAAGCAAGTGAGTATATGTCATATCTGTTTGTCTATTTTTTTAAAATGGGCACCCAATGAAACAGCATGAAGCAGCCTAGGGGTACTGATCGGAACTGTAATTAAGATAATTAAGATGTAACTTTGCCGCAACTGAGATCGGTCACAGCATGTCGAAGCTATTTGCTATGCATCACTGGGCTGAACTCCATCTTCAAGGATCTCCAAAAAATCACTCTATCAAAATGTAATGCTGGATACATTTCCTCTAGATTCCTTTGGATCCTCCTGACCCCATGATCTCTACCACGGAACTCTCTCGGGATCTCGATCACAAACTTTTCGGCGGGATTGTCCTTGGTTCGTTGGTCTTCCATGGTCTTCCCTGGAAGATGCTGACAACGCATGGCAACGTCCGAGACATCCAGCTGGACTACACAGCGATGCGAGGACTCACTGTCTTTCGTTCTGCCCAATATTGGCCTATGCATGCCTATGCCATGTATGGTACCTTGATGAACATCCCAAGATGTTGAGATGTTCACCTACAGGCCGGTGGGCCTTACCCAGTTTGGCATTTGCTTAACCATCCCATCTGCTTACATGCCCGCAATGCATAGTAACTGTTGATACCCCGAAACCCAACATCATTGATCATTTTCCATCATTTTCCATATTCACATTCCCAGTTTACACGGGGTTGACTACACAGCTTTGTTGGTCAAACTTGCAATTTTTGCCCATTTTGTTGCTAAATTCATCTGAAATTCTCTAAAAACATCACGCGTCATCTAAAACATCTAAAATCATCTAAAACATTCTAAAACAATTTAAAATCATCTAGAGACATCTAAAATGTTAGAAGAATAAAAACTATAGTCTAAAAACAACATTTTATTGTGCCATGGTTGTTGTCCTTTGCCAGTGCAAGCCCAGCGAATTCCGCCCCAGCATCGATGAGTTTCAGGCACTCCTGCGGCCAGGGCGAATGGTGGGTCCAATCGATAACGATACGCCACTTGGCATCACCATCAGACGCAACAAATACACGGGTTATTACGTGTTATTACATGTTATTTTATTACTGATATTATTACTGATGTCATGGTCAGTGGTTTCAACCCCCTTGAGCAAAAATCGTGGATCATCAACCCAAATGATGTTGAACAGTGAACACCAACTGAAACTGCCAACCGGTGTATGATGTTTGAAGACTCTACAGTAGATGGACAAATTATTCAAACCCCTATCCATGAGTTATAGGCCACCCCCTACCTCCCCCGAATTTCAATGTTATGGTTTCGTAGCGCTGTTCCTGCCCTGGGGGTTTGATTTATTTCGTCCATTCGAAGGAACGAACCAAACAAGAAAATAACATTGATATTTGGGGTGAGGGGGGTTGCTCTATGTATAAGGGTTTGAATAATTCGTCCATCTACGTTACGGGTGGTGGTGGTCAGCAGGATTCTATAGCGAATGGTAAGCTTCACTTTTTGTTCAACATTAGCACATATTGTACGAAGATATGAATTAGGCGACAGACGTGCATTGAACATTTTGAATTGGCCAACTAAGGCTCATGATGAAGATTTTGACGAAGCTGACTTTTGGATGATTTTAATGATGAAGTACTGAAAGATATTGCGCAAGTGCGTTTTTTTGTTTCACATCTGTGTTTGTCCTACCTACATGTTTTTGTTCTGGTTCTTCTTGTTGTTGTTGTTGTTCTTCTTCTTCTTTTTCTTCTTGTTGTTGTTGTTGTTCCCTTTCCTGGGCGTGATTGAAAATGCTGTGCTTTTCCAGTTCCCTTTCCCGGGTGTGATTGAAAATGCCGTGTTTTTCCAGTTCCCTTTCCCGGGTGTGATCGAAAATGTTGTGTTTTTCCAATTCCTTTTCTTCAGCGTGTACGAAGTGCTGTGTTTTTCCAGTTCCCTTTCTCTTTCCCAGTTCCCTTCCAGTTCCCTTCCCAGTTCCCTTCGCGGATTCCCTATGTTTTTCCAAGGAAAGTGCGTTGCAGACTTTTTTAATCACACCCGGGAAAGGGAACTGGAAAAACACGGCATTTTCAATCACACCCGGGAAAGGGAACTGGAAAAGCACAGCATTTTCAATCACGCCCAGGAAAGGGAACAATTTTCAATCACACCCGGGAACAACACAGCAAATCAACAACAACAACCACAACAACACAACCACAACCACAACACAACCACAACCACAACCACAACCACAACCACAACCAACCAACAACAACAAGATGAAGAAGAAGAACAGCAACAACGACAACGACAAGAACAAGAACAAGAACAAGCAGGTGGGCCTTATCATCCACCTTTATGGTGTTGTCACTGGGCGTGTTTTTTCAGACAAGTGGTGACATGTGATGACACTTGTTAAAGCAATGTCTGAGTTCTTGGGATCGTATGCGAAAAAATGCAAAAAGATGAGGAAAAATAAACGCTTAAGACGGTAGTTAGTGTCGAAACTTTGGACCTTGCATCAACAAAAACCCAAAACTGAACTTGTTCCAGCTTGGTAGGGTGTCAGCCAAACAGGAAAATATGATCAAAGTTTGAGCTTCCACGCACACCAAACAAGGCTAATCTTGGTGATGCAATGGGATAGAGCCAGTGAAAACGGGGAATTACATTGAATCAACAAAAACCCGGAGTTTGGTGTCTTGAGGGTCCTCTGAAGAACCAGGGTGGTCATAGTTCCATTTACCCGAAAGCAGCACAATGACCATCTCCTGATGGTTTTTCCTTTCTATATTATAGGCACCTCTTCCATTGATCGTTTTTGTCAGCTGTCACATCTGGACATACATTGCGAATCATTGGGCCAAACACATCGCGAATCATTTGGCCATGCATAGACAATGCTCCAAATAATCAATCATCCACAATCAATATCATCCTCTTGATTGCTGTCAAGACTAAGAGTGCCGATTGATACAAGGCACAAACAGGAATGGCGCTTGCAGCACCTTCATTTTGGACCCATACCAATTTGGCCAGATAGTGATGATCAACAAATCGTCGTGAGTGGGAACCCAAAAAAAGCGGAAGGCAACACCAGTGATTCAATGATGATGTTAGAGATTTGAGTGTGTGTAGGAACCCAATATCCTCTAGATTTGTACCCTCCTTGACAAGGATATTTTTAGTCCTCGAATTTTGTCATACCAGCTTGACAAATAAACCATTCTCTAGGTATTGGATGGTGTTGGATTGTGACGGAGGGATGACTCTGGGTATCCATCAAACTTCAAGACCCCAAGACTATTCGATTGATGGTTCAATTTCGGGAACTGAATCCGGTCAAACATACACAAATCGGATCAAAATTCATGCCCTTAAATGCCTTCTCACTGCACATGTTGAGCATTGCGTCGCAAACGCCAAGCCTGTGAAGACTCTCACTTAATCATGTTCCTTCGATCTTGCTTCAGCTTAATTAGTTGATATTATCATCAATCAACTTCTAGGTATCAATTGTTCCATCCCCAATTATAAAGCACACAATGCCATAACTTCTTTTGGCGGGATGTCCAGGGGCCACACCTTCATCTCATGATGTTTCTTTGTGAACTCCGACTTCAACTGACCTGCCATGGCCATGGTGGTCAGGTGGAGCCACTGACCCCCATGGGATTGGGGAGAAGATTTTAACATCTAGTAGCGCTACTATATGTAATATGTAAGATTGTATATGTTTACTTCATAGTATATAGGAATAGGAGCAGAATTTGAAACTGCCAGGATTTTATTGCCTTAACACAAACTAGTAAGGAAAATAGCCCTCGATTTTGCAATAATCAAATTGCTGTAGTTGGTGGTCCTGCCTAGGATTTAGGGTTCACACTGACACTTAACCAAGAGGTGACACCACTTGCTCTTGGTTTCTTGCCCAAAGTGATCGAATCGCTGGAAACCAGCTTCTCCTCACTCTTCATCTGTCATTTCCCAAAATGATGCCTGGTGGAGTTGTTTATTGGATATTGCCTCGTGCAATGCCAGGTGTTTCCGTTCTTCTTTGAAGTACAGCAGAAAAATGAACTCAGGTGCTATCCCCAACAGCTTGAAAGCTTCTGCGTTTTTGCCGTAAAAAGTGCTTATGTCAAAAAAAATAATCGCTTGTGCCATCAAAATTAAGTGCTGATGCCACAAAAAACATCGGAACCCTTTGGATTTTCACAAAGCATCTGCACCAGAACCCTCCGGAACCTCACAAGGTATCTGCACCGGAACCCTCCGGAACCTCACCAAGCATCTTCTCCGCCAAAACCCTCCGGAACCTCACAAGGTCTCTGCACCGGAACCTTCCAGAACCTCGCAAGGTATCTGCACCGGAACCCTCCGGAACCTCACGAGGTATCAGCACCAGAACCCTCCGGAACCTGGTGTTGAAGCTGCACCGGATCGCACCGGAGCTAATCTGGGCTAAAAACTCCATAGCAAAGTTTTGCTGTTTGGGAACTATCGCATGCAAACAAACACATGAAACTTCCCGGACTTTGAAAGCACCACTACCATAAATACATAGCATAAAGCACAAATGGATGCGATGTTGTGTACAGGTAGACAAGTTTATTCTTTGGCTCCACATATAGCGAAATCATATATCTCCACATTTAAATTGGCATGAGTAGAGGGTTCTCTTATGTTCTGTGGCCACGCCTGTGCGCGTTGTCCAATGAGGTACCCGTGAGTCTACTTTAATCACAAGAACTTCACACAAATCCAGCAAAATTCCAACATGGAAACCACGATAAACCACGACTTAATCGAGGACTTAAATAGTATTTCAAGTGGCTGAAGGCCTTATTCCTCACATTTCCCCACAATGGACAATCACCCAGTACACTATCCAGCACCAGCCAGGCCACTCAGTTGCTTGTCCAAATCTTCGATCTCCACCCTGACACTTTTCCTGCGAAGTTCGGCTTGGAGTCCAAGGCGTTCCAAAACCACTAGTCGGTTTGGGATTATCTATGGATTATCTCCTCGAGGAGGGATCTTTTCAAACATGACATCACTAAGCAGCTTGGTAAACAACAGGAACATCCGTGTAGAATTGGAAATTTCGACTCAAAACAACACTGTTATCAAAAGAGTGCACCATCCTTGGAAACGGCGTCTCACTTTGATAAAATGAAATTTCATCATGTGAGCAGCTTTCACAACCTCGCTGCTGGAGTTTTCAAAACGATCAACTCAAAAGGATTCCCATGACTAATGATGTTAATAAAAGTTAAGCCAGGTGCTATGACCCCATGTCACTATCATGGCTGTTTTGTTTTCCGCATTGAGTGGTTGAAAGGATGTCAAAGGCCTATTTTTGTTGTGTCAATATAATATCCCATAGAATCCCCATGTTTGATGGACCATATCCACATTCTGCAACTATCCGACTGAATCCCAGTCTTATCAAGATACCCCGTATATTTGTATACATAATCAAATGAATCAAATATGAATCATATACACATAACTATAATTGGGATGGGTTAACCAATGTCTACAGTATCTCCAGCTCTCCAGCTGTCATGGCCCGGTCCTTAGTGCCGGAACTCCTTGGGCATCTTTGCCGATGCGGCGTTGGACCTCCGTGGCCAAGCAGATGCCAAGCTGATTTGTTGGGGCCAGTTGATCAGTTGGAGATAGGAATAGCAAGCGAAACATAGATGAAACAATCATGTATGTGGATTTGACGAACAAGAATGGAGTTTTAGCCAACTAGAATAGGGATACCAACACTCACCAATGAATCATTTGGTTGCAAAGTGCAAATCACACAAACTTTGCTCTCGAGCATGCCCAGACTTTATCCTCCAAGAAATCTGGACACGCACACAATTCTGCCGAGCTGCCAAGTCGAACACAGGCGCCAATTCTTCGAAAAGGCGTTCTGAGTGACCTCAGAATCAGGTCATCTGGGAGAAAATTTGGAAAAGGTGTTGGCATCCTGACTTTTTTCATTTGGTTCAACTCAGGAAACCATGGATTTTCTGTGGATTGCACTGTCCAAATTCAAAGGCTTCACCTAAGAATGGGCCAACAAACGTCTGTTTCTATCCTGAAAAAATGAAACAACGGAAAAAATCAAACACCAGGATTTTAATTCCGTTCACTATCATTATTTTTGTTGGTTGAATGCCTTGAGCTAAAGGAGCTGTGTGCCCGTTTTTGCTGGTTAGAAACGCCAACTTTGGTTTTTTGCAGTTTAGCCGCTGGGATATTTCTCGCAGAAGGTCTCAAAGATCAATTGGCGCACATTACCTGGGTTCTGGACAGTTTATAAAATTAACATGTTTTTTACGAAGAAAGATTATCCAAATAAAGGCCGAATTATCTATTGCAAACAGTATCTATTCATGAGGATAACTCTTATTAATGTGAGATCCCCATATCAAATTCCGAGCCTCATCAACTAAGAGTACCTTTCAAATGCATCAAAAAAAAAGATAATGTTAGGTGCTCCGACAAAATTGATATAACACCAACTGGTTCAATGACTCTTGCCATCCCATTGAACGCAGATACTAAAAGTAAAAAGTAATAAAGCAAATGTAAGCAAATGTCACCACAAAAAGGTACGACTGCCTACAATCCCACAGGTAGTATGAGCATTGCTGGGTGGCAAACTTCTGTCCACCTGCGGCTGCAGTTTCTAAAAGAAACGTTGCTTGCCGGTGGAGTCATGTTGTGCAAAACGCTAATATGAAATTGATGCCGGATCTGTTTTGGTATACCCCCATTCTCAAAAAAGGCCGACAGCGATCCTTGAACAACAACCAATTAACTAGCCATTCCAAAGTTCAATCAGATTGTTGGTTGCTTCAGTCTAGTGCTTAAATCCCCCGGTTTCACTGAACATCAACACATGAACCAACCATTCACCAAGGGTTCACCTAGATTCTACGCTCAGACATAGCAACTCCCAAAATCACTAACCATTGTGTGGCTCCATTGGTACCCCGACGTTGAACCATAGTCATAGCGAATTGTGCTGGTCATATCCCCTATTATATCCCGTAATATTTCAATGTTATGTATGTATTTCAATTGTGGCTGGCATAGCCCCATTTCTGTCGCTTGTGTATGGATCCCATTTTTGTATATGCATATCGGACCATTGAAATCCTCACTACAAATAATTGTAATCCCGTTGGGCTAATATTGTACTAATCCCCATTGCGGTTGCTTAATAATATCATAATCCCATATAATCCCTAACCATCATCCCCATATAATATTGATATGTATATATATATACAAACATAGTTCTCTAATGTAATTGCCAGTGGCTATATCATATTAACATGACTCTACATATATAAATATTGACATACTATATAATTATATATATTCATATATGCACACATCTTATGTTCATGTTGGATTATGAACATTAATAGTTTATAAGATGTACAACATTAATCAACACTAATCTACATATAAATCTACAAACGGATTGATATATGAATCCACTTGTTCAACCGTCAAAGCCTTCAGCACAGCTACGGCCCTGGGTGTCGTTCACCAGGTCCAATCCCCCAGGTCGACCTGCGGAAAGCCCGGAAATTTGGTGCACTTCGCTATGGAAATATGATGGATTTAATGGAACACCATTGGAAAATCATCATGTTTGAACTTTTAATAGACAAGTCGCGTATGGATTTAATGGGCATCCATTCTCTGCTATTATCGAATTACCAGAGGGTATTTTATGATAATACACTGTTGGTAATCGTAACAATTAAAAATGATGATGGTTTGTAATGGGGTACGGGTACCAGGGCTATTCTCAGACAAACCCATACTGGTGTGCAATTGTATCTGTGTACACATTGATGACACAACCTTGATTCAGACTGTTTTGCACCTCAATGTCTGGGGGTACTTATGGGTGAATATTGTTCAATTTGGGACCAAACGTTGCTAACGTGCGTAGTACCAGAAAAAACACTTTGACGGGTTGCCTCCATTGCAATCCATTTTTCCCGGTGTGGCCCCTGGACAAGGAAAGCACCGCAGGGTGCCAGGTAAGGACAGCAGTAGGACAGCAATTTCTGCCACATTGAAACTTGACAGGTGCACTGGACTTTTTGATTCTTATAGATACTCATAGATACTCATAGATAGTCATAGATACTTCTAGAACATATTGGAAACCACTGAGCCGCCATTGCTCTGGACTTTCGTGGCTATACAAAAGCACGAACATTCCAAACATCACATCCTTGGAAAGACGGCCCAGCTCGTGACTGCGGGCCATTTGTGGGTACTCCCAACTTATCCATATCCGACTTAGAAGGGGCCCCAGAAGATGGTTACTAATGGTTCCGTAGTGGTTAATCACTAAACTAATGAAAACCTGGTATCCTCCAAAGCTTGCAAACTGATGTCCCCATCCACTGAAAGGTTTCTGGCTGTTTCTCGCGCCTAAAAGCTCCACATGGAAGCCATCGGCACGTCCCAATCGTTTCTCGTTCTTACCACCTTAGCTCCGTGCAAACGATCCACAAAGGGCACGGCGGCGAGGCCTTTCCGGGGAGTGTGGTGCAGAGGTTCACTTAAATAGCGAAGCCTCTATATTATATACAAATATATATATGATATATAAATAGCTGTGCAGCCTGACATGGCCTGATCCGAAGAAGCATTGCTGCCACCGATAGACGCGGCTCGCCCTGGAAAAAGCTCGCGTGCGGTCCAAATCCACTCAGACCTGGTGGTGGAGCCGGGCCGATAGCTCTGAAAAATCTCGGTCATAGCCCCTGATGCTGAGGCTCGTCACGCTGTGCCATGGCAAGCAGGCCGCAGAGCACTGGGAGATGCAGCAGCTGCTCAGCTCCTATGTATATATATATGTAAAGATAGTCTCTACAGTGTTACTCGTACGTTGGCACATATAGGTATACTATAGGTATACGCGTACTCATAGAGTGAAAATAGGTATAGTGACAGTGGTTGCGCCAATTGAACTAGAGTTGCATCGGCTGTCACGTTTGGCAACATTTGGGTCCTCAAAGGTGGGGACCGAAGCCTAATCTGAGAGTCAATTCAGTTTCAGTTGTTGTGGACCCACTTGCAATCAAGGGATAAGTCGACTACGGATGTCATAATTACACAAGATCAAGTGGGAGAAGTTTTGCAAGAATCTTAGATTCGAAGAATGCCCAAAACTTTCTCAACACTTTCCCCCATGCCAAGCATACTGCGTGGTTGAGGGTGGGATTTCCATTTCTCAGGGTAGTCCGGGTAGTCCACAATCCACATTGCCCATTCAACCAGTGAGTATAGTTGGTATACTCACTGGGATCAATCAATCCAATTTAACCTATCATTGCTCACGGGAGTGATTGGGTCATATCAATCCCTTGCAATTTCCAATCCAGGACGTGGGAGCGGATTCATCATGCTCCACCTTTGTGGTTGAGCTTGGGGTTCGCCCAAAAAGTATTTCAGTGGAGGACTTAGCAAAAAGTACTATATCATAAATTGTCAAGGGAGAAGGTTCTTCCGACAAAAGCACGTGGGCACTTTCAACCCCAGAGCATACTTTGACACTCAGTGAAGTAGAGATAGAAGGCCGAGGTTGCACCATGCAATTGAACATGATAAAGCCAACTTATCTAACCATACCATTTTTACTCCCCACGTCCAGTAGCAAAAGGTTTGGATCCAGTCAGTCCAGGCTACCGTTGAGATAGTTGCCAAAAGCTAACACCAAACTCAGCAGAACTGGAATCTCCGTGGACGTCAGAAAGCAACGCACCTGGGCCACCATTGGATTAACACTCTCTCTCTCTCACTCTATCTGTGCTATCTATACTGCATATCTCTTAGATACTCTTCTATCTATACTCTCCTATCTATCTCTCTCTCTACTCGCTCCTATCTCCTCTCTCTCTATCTCTCTCTCTCTC
This sequence comes from Cladocopium goreaui, assembly GCA_947184155.2. Lineage (NCBI taxonomy): Eukaryota > Dinophyceae > Suessiales > Symbiodiniaceae > Cladocopium > Cladocopium goreaui. The sequence goes on from CAMXCT020000091.1 coordinate 251,065, forward strand.
TCTCTCTCTCTCTCTCTCTCTCTCCAGCTAAATGAATGGAAGGTGAATTTATGATATTAGATAATATATATCTATATATGTGTGTAATATATTAAAATGCTATAAATATAAATATAATATCAATATAAATATAATATCAATATAAATATAAATATAAATAAATATATATATATATATAATTCCACACGTATCATAACATATTATAGCTATGACTCAATTATAGCACATTCTGATCCATTCTACTCCATTCTGCTCCATTCTGCTCCATTCTGTCCCACCGTCTAAGACACCATGAACAAAAACAGGAAACGCATGGTATCAGTAGTACCGAGCACTCGTATCTTTAAAGTCCAAGAGACCATACGTTCGAAGCGCTGCAAATTCTCCTGATCGGGCAAAGGGCTGATTGAGCCAAAGACAGGTTGCTGTAATAGGAACACACATATTAGAAGGATCAACATGGCAAATCAGGCCAAGAATTCTATGTATCAGCTGTATCTATCATTTGGCCAACTGGCTTCAATCTTTCAAGAGAGGGATGGAAAATCATGAAGTAAAGTAAAACACATGAGCTTGCCGTTACCATTTGCAATTGACACCAAAGAAGGCAGGCCAATGCGTTTGTCATATTTAGGCGGCACCAAAAAGGAGTTCCACTATCAGCAGAGCGGATGTTGATAGGAACCCTCTGCCAAACGAAGTGGTCATTCTTTTGGTGATTGAAGATTGGGACAGCCAAGAAAACATGCCAGCCCTTGTCCTTGGCATCGTATACATGTATGAGATTATGAGGCTGATCAACTTAGCTTCACTAGTGCTTGCGGACAAAAAATACAAATATCAGCATCTGTCTCTACTTCGATATAATATATATATATGTATATGTACGTATATGTCGTATGTGTGTGCAGCACATAATAACATTTACCCTGCAATCCTGCTAATATGTACTTCCAACCTGTTTGACACAAGCATCATGTAATGCAGTGCTTGCTGAATCATGGCTAAGACCTAAAGAAACACATCAACTCGGATTGTTCAGGAAACCACTGGATTTTGGGCATCTTAGTTTCGCAAACAGAAGTTCTTGGGGAGAGTTGGCTGGGTTGCCCTAAATTTTCTAGACTGACGTATTTGTGTCTATCATGCTTATCAACGGCCATTCCGCAGCGCATGTTTACCGAACGCTGAAGCCCAGCCTGCAGTTGAGCTAGCCGCTCGGACAGGTTGTACCTTGGAAGATCGCGTTTTTCTTTTTTTCAGCCAGAAAAAACGAGTTCTTTCGCCTCGCGTTTTTACTCTCAAACACATTTTTTGGCTGCAAAATGTCTGACCATTTCTGGGACAAAACTGACAAAACTACTTGGATTATTTCAGCTCCATGGCTCAACGAGATCCCAACAATCCGTAGAAAACCCTATTCACGAAGCACCGGATCAAGGTAACACCAGATGTCGTGCACTGCTCAGTAGGAGGGTCAGAAGATAGCAATCTCCCGGGGGGTCAAACTGGAAGACTACCAGGATTTCAGGGAATATGCGAACCAGGTGTTTGCCATGTTTGTTCCGCAGTGGAAATGCAATGATGATATCTAATTAAGACCAAAAATCAGGCTATATCCCCACTATGAGTTTTTTTTGGCTGCAGTACCCCTGATGGATTGATTTTTGAAGAGCAAAATGGTCGCTATGTCCATTGCTGATGGAATGCATGGCCTCCACCATTCTGCGAAGGGTCATGAGGGGCAGTGGCCCGCAGTTCAGGCGACTGGCTACAAAGTTTGCTAGTAATTCAATAATTCCCTTTGGTGGCTCAAACCGCCCTTGTTTTCATGGTTGAACCGGACCTCTAAAGTTATTCCTACTTAAACATACTTAAACATACTTTCCAAAGATTGAATACCAAGATGTTGATAAGTTCTTGTGGCTCAGTGTAGCTCTGTCAAATCTTCACTGCCGAGGCACAAAAACTCCCAACAACTGAGCCGCAGCGAACAGCCACTGATGACCAGCAACTCCTGTTGTCCACTGGGCAGCAAAAATGAACAAAAACAGGATTTAAGTTGGTTTATGTTGCTTTAATTTAATATATTGTAAATATGTTCTCGCCAGGAATGGCGTCAATTTTTGGATTGGTATCATATAAGATGCACATATGCTGGATCATCACCATATTATGATACCATATGTATGTACACACATATATATATATATCAATATGTGAACGATTGGTATATGGCTTGTAGTTAGGAAAACAATCGGAAATAATTAATGTCCAAACCGTTTAACACTTTCAGGCATCACCCACCTAAACCTCTGAGGTCCAAAATCGAATCTCAGTAGATGTCCAATTCCAGTGGAAATATAATTTCCCAGATCACACCAATAAATCATCCCTGGTGAACGACAAAAACTACATAAAACTAGTAGATACTAGTCGTATAGTTGGATGTTCATCTCATTTCAACCCCTTCAGAAAATCAGTGTCCCCAAGTTTCAAACCACAGCGGCTCCTCCATGTACTGCTCCACGGGGTCCCAAATCAAAGGTTCTGGCCTGGAAGCCGCTGCTGCATCAGTATGCACACAATACTGAACGGATCCATATCTACATCCCATGATACACATGATACACATGATACATCATGATACTGTTTGGTTATGTCAAATTAACTTAAACGCCATGGTAGTCATAGTATATACAGTATAGTCATGTATAGCCTCTCATTTCGAAGAGTTATTTCTCAAATGACTCCAGGACCAAGTGACGTCTCCGATCTTTCTCGGCGTTTGGCCCTCAATTCCTGCTCCTCGCAGGGCGATGAATCCATGTTTGCTGCACTGAGGTCACCTGCGATGCCTCTGCTCGGTCCATGAATGTTTGGCCAAACGTAACTGAGATATTTTGGGGAAGTATCACAAAGTCATTGCTCCACTATTTCTCCCTTGAAAGAGAAATCCAAGTGATTATAGTTACAGTATATCTTTCTAATCATCCATCTCTTTTTAGACTCTTATCCCTCACTCCATAGTTGAATACCAAGCGCCACTACATCCAAACCACCTTTACTACAATTTCCATCAGCGCCCTCCACTTACGTGCTTGTTAAGGAATCATCTCTAATCATCCATTCTATGAGGGATAAAGATCCTTTGATATTTCGATGTAGTTGAACCATGTCGAGCCAACCAATATATGCCATATGGTCAAAGGAAGTTTCATGGAGGAAACTCCGAGTTACGGAAAGTGAGCATTCTCATTAGCCCAGAGATCATTGTGTCCAGTTGGCATGTGCCTTAAGAGATCATGAAGTCACATTCTCACTAGTTCAGAGATCATTGTGTCCAGTTGGCATGTGCCTTAAGAGATCATGAAGTCACATTCTCACCAGCTCAGAGACCATTGTGTCCAGTTGACATGTGCCTTAAGAGATCATGAAGTCACATTCTCACCAGCTCAGAGACCGTTGTGTCCAGTTGGCATGTGTCTTAAGAGATCATAAAGTCAGATTCTCACTAGCCCAGAGATCATTGTGTCAAATTTGCATGTGCCTTAAGAGATCATGAAGCCACATTCTCACAAGCCCAGAGATCATTGTGTCCAGTTGGCATGTGTCTTAAGAGATCATGAAGTCACATTCTCACTAGCCCAGAGATCATTGTGTCAAATTTGCATGTGCCTTAAGAGATCATGAAGTCACATTCTCACTAGCTCAAAGACCGTTGTGTCCAGTTGACATGTGCCTTAAGAGATCATGAAGCCACATTCTCACAAGCCCAGAGACCATTGTGTCCAGTTGGCATGTGTCTTAAGAGATCATAAACTCAGATTCTCACTAGCCCAGAAATCATTGTGTCCAGTTGGCATGTGCCTTAAGAGATCATAAAGTCAGATTCTCACTAGCCCAGAGATCATTGTGTCCAGTTGGCATGTGTCTTAAGAGATCATAAACTCAGATTCTCACTAGCCCAGAGATCATTGTGTCCAGTTGGCATGTGCCTTAAGAGATCATAAAGTCAGATTCTCACTAGCCCAGAGATCATTGTGTCCAGTGGGCATGTGCCTTAAGGAAGACTAGAGAAGAGAAGACTAGAGTAGAGAAGAGTATGGTTTATGTTCTTCAGTATTGTCTTGCGATTCTGATTGTTGTTTGCGAGTCACGGTTGGCAGATAGCATTGGAACAGCTACATCATGGATGCGATTTGAATGTTAGGATTTGCACGAAACATTATGTTTTTTCGGGTAGACGGAGGGTGCGGGCGTCGCCGCTTTGCCGTGGAATCTGTCTCGAACTGCGCACGCAGTGGAACGGAGGGTTCCAGGTGACTTTTTCTCTTCTTTGTTGACGCTGTGCTATGGTACTTTGCATGTGTTGCGACACTTTGTGCATTGGAACTGGTGCATCAAAACGATGTGTTCCACAGTAGTGTGTTGCAAGTCTAGTGTGTTCTGCAACTCAGTCTCTGCAGATCGCAGTGGAATGGCTGCGTCAAGGTTCCTCGCTGCTGCGGCTGCATGCGCAATACTTGTGTTTTTTGCAGCTGAGAGCCGTAAACTTATTGTAATGTCTGCGTGAAAGTTGCGAATGGTGCTTTGGCAATTTCTTCATTTTGGCGAAGATGATTTTGCTATCAAAATTATTTTTACAAAGTGCTTCGAAATCGTGTTTTTTCCGCTTGGGTGTCGAGATCCGGTTTTGGAGCTTGCTCTGTGTAATAGCTTCTCTGTGTAAGAGCTGCTTTGCGTAAAGCTTCTGTGTGTAAAACATTGCTTGGTGTAAAGCTTTCTTTGTCTAAAGGTTCCTTTGTATGATAGCTTTCTTTGTGTAAACGCTTCGCTGTGTAAAACCGATTCTTTCTGTACAAGTTCCTAAGGAAACAGTCAACCGTCCAGTAGGATTGAATGATAGTACATGACACGAGAATGAAAACACAATCGAATGTTGAAACCATGATCGAATGGAAAGGCAATTCAACTGGCGTGAGCAAGAAAGTTTGCAACTGTGTCACTTCGACTGGGCTGAGAAAAAATTGGACAGGCGGAACTGAGGTGAGGTGAGTCAACACGAGTTGAAAGGAGTTGAGAGGAGAAGGGAGATGAGAAGAGAGTTGAGGAGAGTCAAGAAGATGTGCACAGAAATGAAGGTCGTTGAAAAGAGTTGACGAGAGGTGAGAAGCCGTTGGGAGAGTTGAGAAGTGGTTTCGCGATTTGCGACAAGAGGTCAGAAGTCCTGGAAAAGAGCATGGAAGTCTGCCGCAGCTCCAGGCAAACCTGTTTCTGGATCCTATAGCGTCACACTTCTTAAACCTGGAAACTTCCGCCACCCGCCTTGCGCGGGTTCTACTTGTAAAGATGATAAGAAAGAGTGTGTGTGTGTGTGTCTGTGTCTGTGTGTGTATGTGTGTATGTGTGTGTGTATTTTTGCGTGCATTTTCGCACAAGTGGCTAAGCAAAATTGCGGGAGTGATGGAGCCTCCTGCGGAAAAGGCAAGAAAATACTCTACATACGTATATATGATATGTATATATATATATCATACATGTGCACTTAAACCAGCCATAACCAGCCATAACCAGCCAAATGTCCATCCCAGCATCCCAGCTGCTAAAAATTCTTCCACACCAATTGGCTCCTGCTCATCTGTAGGGCACAGGAAACGTCGCAGTGAACTCATGGCTTCGCAGCTCATAACGCTGCGATCCAAGTCCTGACAGGGTCGTGGTTGCTGTTACCAGCTGTTACCTGCTGAGCTGAGGATTGATAATATAATGATCCCAAATCCGGATTTTGTGGCAAAAAGTATGGGGTGCGATCAACTAAAATTAAGATTGAACCAGAAAATATTTGGAATTCACAGTGAAGCACGAGCTTCGTTGTCTTTGTTCAAGCAAACAACATGGGAGTTTCACAAAAAAATGGGATCGGGTCCACCAGCCACTACAAGCGGCAGGGTTAAGTCATAGCATCTCGTCTTAAGTCATTGCCAGGGTCCTGTTTCTGTGTGTACGCTGCAAATGGTTTAAGTCACGGCCGCTCGTTTTTAGTCATAGCCGCGTGATGCCTTTCCCCATGTGTACGCGGCTTCGGCCCAGGCTCATATTGTACTGTTTTTGATCCGTTCAGCATGGAATTCCTATTCATTTTAAATGTTTTGAGCATGTGTTTCTCATGTAACTCACCATGCAACCGCTTGATAAGTAGGGGTTTGAAATCTATAAACGCAATCAAAATAAAATCATTTTGTAGGGTTGAAAGCGATCCGGAAACTCTGAAACATATTGGAGACGCTATCCTCAGGATACTTCAGCACCCAATGTCCACCAAAGACTTTTGTTCTCCATTTGCATGGTTTTTTGATATGATTTTCGTTCACCCGATGCCTGCGCCCGGCATGTGAACACATGATTCATGCATGCTTCGGTAACACAACCCAATGGCCCAACGATTCTAGAAAGAAAGTAGAACTGAGCCCCTAAGTGGGTTTTTATCACAAGTTCCGAACGAGGTCAAAACCACGTACCAAACGAGGACAGAAAGCAGCATTGAAAACCCCAGCTCGCAAAAGCAATGCAAAATACAAGGCCAGCATCTAGCTGTGGCTTCTATCGGCTCCTACATTCAGCAAACATTTAGCAGCACTTCAGTGGCCGCTTAGCACCAGCCCAGCCACAGTCTATCTAGCAGCTGCCAGCAGCAATTTTGCAGCAGTAATGAACATCTACCGGCAATCTGTCAGCAGCTTGGAGCAGTCCAGCCTGCAGCAATCCAGTAACAAACGGTTTCTGAGAACAGCTTAGCAACACTCGCCCAGCAACACCCCAGCAGCCCAGCAGCAGTCTAGCAGCAATGTAGCACCAATTCTAACCTTCAAAAATGCAGTACCAAACAACACGGAAGAAAGCACTGCAAGGCACACGCTCACCCAAGACCAAAATATCAGAATCTGTTCAACATATAGTATCATAAAACCAAGTTTTCAAACATGCGGTTCTGCAAGGCACACGCTGATCTGCTACGACAAAACAGCAATGCTACGACTTAACCCCAGATCAAAAATTGGCAGGTATCTGAGATAAGCAGCAAATGCGGGAAGCAAACTGGCAAAAATGCTGGACACAGCTAGCCCATGTATATAAATGGGAATCAGGTTTAGAACGGGACCAGGCTTGATAATCTTTATATTCGAAAAGACCATGCTGATCTTATCAACCCCAAAACACAAAGAATCGGGAACTAATCTACAAGAAAGAGGTGTAGCCCAAAAAATACTGATATATCCAGCAGAAATCAGGATGCGCTCCGGGGTGTCGCCATCACGATGAGATCAACTCCTAAAATCAGTGAATTTGAGAGCACCAATGGGAATGATGCACGGCTGATTGCATCGCCAAACAAATTTGGTAGAAATGAATCTATAAAACTTGTCCGGATACAAAATAGCCACCAATCACCGATACACAACCAATACATTTCACATAATACCTGGACCCATGCAATGCGTTACCCACCCACAAAACAATGCGAGAAAACCAGTCAGCTTGCTTGCGTGGCCAATTTCTATGCCACCCTAAAATGCTTGATTTTCCATTCAGACCCCCGGATTTGTAATCTCATCCTCGGCTGCACTTTTGAATTTTGAGCATCTCAATCTACAGAAACATCTCTGGAATGCCTCCTAAAGAACGCAAATGGCTAACAATTTAGAGCTCGAAGATATCTTAAGATCTCAATTTTTTCAGGGACTGTAAATATCCCAAAAATTGGCAGCATTTCGTGATGATTGTGGGCTATCAACATCAACCCACTACCAAGGATGGATCATTCAGAATCTCCTGAATGGCACGTGCTGCTTTGCTTCCTGTGTTGAGACCCACTGGCAAAGTTCCTCAAGCCATGAGAAACTCTGGGCCGCGAGGGATCTGATGATAACATCTCTTAATAGGGATATAACCATCTGGCCTTTGTTGCAAGTACATGTTCTCCCTTTTTGCTATGGAAATAGCAACTTGGATAACTCTACAATTTTGAAGCTATGTCTACAAAATGCAGGGGGCCACCCTCTCTATAGATATCACTGCCGCCAATCCCACAAAACAGGATGGCAGTTTATCAAACGGCCCTGGGTTTCCAAAACCGATTTGCAGACAAATTGCGGCGTGAAATCTACAAATAATCATGAATCTAGGCTACTGGATTCTACAGAATGGGGTCGGCTGTGGGGTCTATAGGGAGCATACCCCACCCCCTGTTTTGTGGGGAAAATTCAGACTTTGGAACCCTGATACATATTACCTCAACCTGGGACCTTGCTCAGGCACCACTGGACCTCAACCGGCACTGCTGGACCTCAACGGCCAGATAGAATGCCAGAAGATATGCCAGATAGAACGCCAGATAGAATGTCAGAAGATATGCCAGAAGATATGCCAGATTAGAGTGCCAGAAGATATGCCAGAAGATATGTCAGGTAGAATGCCAGAAGATATGCCAGATAGAATGCCAGAAGATATGCCAGATAAAATGCCAGAAGATATGCCAGATAGAATGCCAGAAGGTATGCCAGATAGAATGTCAGATAGAATGCCAGAAGGTATGCCAGATAAAGTGCCAGAATGTTTGCCAGATAGAATGCCAGAAGATTTGCCAGATAGATAGATTGCCAGATAGGATGTCAGAAGATATGCCAGAGAGAATGCCAGAAGATATGCCAGGTAGAATGCCAAATAGAATGTCAGAAGATATGTCAGATAGAATGCCAGAAGATTTGCCAGTAACAAAACGTATAAATGTCATGGTGGGGATCACTCGAAGTAAAGTATTTTTTTTATATTTATTTAATGAATTTATTTAAACTTATTTATTTATTTAAATTTATTTATTTATTTTTATTCATTTATCTAATATGTATATATATATATATCGTATATATAATTATATACATACATAAATCATATAAACTGACTTAAGTGATAACCGTGATATATCCGTGATAGGCCCCCTTTTGCCCATTGGCGATCCCCAACCAGGCAGCGGAGACAGACTTCGATCTGAAAGCGCTGCTCTTGCGCAATGCTGGACAACTTCACAGTCCTCAAGGACCAAAAAAAGGCTTGACCTGCAAGGGTTCCTCAAATTGGACTGTGAAGAAGATCCCTTGGGTTGCATACAAAAGGGTTCCTTAAACTTCTTAAGGCCCCGAGTTTGGAGATTTTTGGAGGTTAATCATTCTGAACATGGGGTTAAAATGGGTAAAATAATCAGTGTCACACCGCATCCACCCCCAAAATCCTGGCTGGTTGAATAATTCATTACATAGACATAAGGATAGTATATGGCCTTTTCGAGGTGTTTCACCTGTAACACCAAGAGTGGTTGGGAACATGATGGGAAATGATTCTCCTATTGGACATTAACATTGCCATTTCAGATTGATTCAAGTTGTCATATTCGAGAATTCCTCGGCAGTATATCCTAGTCCTTAATCAGCCACTAGTCTTCTGTGTATCCCATGGATCATGACCTCTTGCCACCAAAACCTACGTCGTCTCCCCAACGAAATGTCCGAGGTATTCCTGGTGGTTTCAGCATGTTTCAACATGTTTCAACATGTTTCAAGCCATCCCGAAGATATCAAAGGTGTAAACAGTTTAGCGTGGAAAATCGATGAACATCCTTCATATTAGGAGCCCAGCTGCTTGGGTTTCTTCACCTCCTTCTTTACCACAGCCACTCCTTGACCTCACCAAGCTGCGGCTTGTCCAAACATAGGGAACCTATGGGAACCTCAAAAATCCAATGTGTTTATCATCCCCATTGAAATGTCAACTTGGGGCAAAATGGACAGATCATGTTCAGATACAGAATCATGCAGGTTAAGATTCAAAGAACACAGATGTAAATATACAGACAAATGCAGAATGAATGAGGCCCACACCTGCAAAATCTCAAACATCTTTGCCGCAATTTCTGTTATGGCGATGCAAACACTGCATCGGGCAGAGAAGCTCTTCAAAGTCATGCTGTTCCCAAGTGCACCAGAAAGTCATACCCCTAAGGATGGAAAACAACACATGTCAAAAACCACCAACCAATGCATTGACGATATGTACCCATTACACCCCAGGTTTGATCCCTATTGAACGAGCAGTCAACACCTGAGGACTCTGCCAGTGGCTTTGCCAAAGCGTTTCTCGATCTCATCCATGGGCAGTGCCTGGCACTCGCTGGGTCGGGTCTGTTGAGAAAAGATGTCCTAAACAGTGGCACAAAGAAGCGATAGTCCGATAGCTCAAGAGAAACGTGGCTCAAAGAAGAGGAAACTGCTAGCTCGAGGGAAAGCATTTTCTGAGAGCTTTGGAGTGGAGCGACCTGAATGCTTCCTGCAGCAAAGGGGTCTTGAGCTGTTTGAGATTGCAAAACTCGTAGATTTGTCGCAGCACCAGGCCTATGGCCAGTACACTTCTGTGACAGAGTGCATCTTGAGCATTGTATGAAGTCAGTTTTGCGCGGCTTTCTTTTCTGTTGTTCTGCATTTAGGTATATGTGCTGTAAGCCTCTGTCAAATGCATGGTTGTAAACTTGCTCCTGTGGCCCCTACATGTAGCCTACAAATCAGCATTCAAAGTGCGATTGCGGAGAGCTCGCCACAATTATGATATGAGTTTGTTTCCAAATGGGGAACCGCCAACAAATCCCATGGCTTAGCATTATTCCTCGCATTGAAAAGTCCTTGTATCGAAGCATTCCTTATCTTGAAACAAACCTCTACACCCCATCTTGCTGGTTGTATGCCATTATATCCCATCCTGTCCCGATTTCAGTTGGTTTATGTTGGCTTAATTCCTATTTCTGTTGGTTGCAAATTGTAAAGGTCCAATATTCTAACCCATTTCTCACAAAGCAAGTATGAATCCATCTAATTACTATAGTTAATTACATATAAATACATCCCCATCATCAATCCTCATTTTTCTGCCCTTGATTCCTATCGGAAAGGCCTCCATGATATGGTCGTGCTCATAGACTTCGTTCACCTGTGCAGTACACCGCTGGGCCGTTGGACTCCGTGGACCCGGAACAATGGGGGCGGGCCAAGCGGCTAACCAACCGGAGTGTTACTCACGGATGTTGGTCATCGTGGGATTCACAGAATGGATACTATACAAGAGTATGTATGGTCCCATCAACCATCGATACTATATTGGCGTGTATTGGAGTGGTTTGTATCCATCATTTGTTGGATACTATACTAATTGGATTTATACATACAAACCAGTGAGTCCACCTGTAGCCATCAACCATCATCAACCAGTCTGGGCCGGACCTGGTGCTCTCGTTGGGATTTGCTCACATGCGCATGCGCTGGGACAATTTGGAAACCATCCCACTTGCGGGCAGCCAATTTTTGCACCATATCCATTTTTGTTATGTAGTGCCACCCTCATTCTATTGTTTCCAATGTCCATTGTTTTCCATTGTATACCGTTTAGACGACCAACTCAGATACCCCTGCCCAGTGTGTCCATGTATGACTTGGCAAACATAAGCCTACTCACTACTACATAATCAGATATGATCTGATATAATCAGATAAATGTGCATGATTCCTATTGCGTGGTCCGTATATATTCCAATACCCCTTTTCTAAATGTTCTGAGATGATTCGCCAAACAATTTTTAGCATCAACTAGTATACACACTATTGTCAATCCTTAGAACTTTTTCTCATATCAAGTAGAAACCTGAATTCAAGCAAAAATGGGTTGTATCATCCCGATCAGAGGTTTGTTGTCACGTTTCCTTCAAAATCAATCATGGGTCACCACATCCAACATTAACTAAGAATGATCCATATCACAAATACCCAAAAAAATCATCCAGTTATATGATTCAAATATGAAAAATATTCATGAAAATATCCGGATCTTAGATTTATCATGATTTATCAAAAAGATTCACACTATTTCAAAATAGTCCACGAATGGAGCCCTCCAAACCTGGTCCCAAATGGTGCCCTCGGTGATCTGAGCCCCAACGACCTGACCAAGCTCTGGTTTTTTTCGGTTGAAATGGGTAAATCAATGTAAATCATCTATAAAAATTACTATAAAATTACTATAAACTGGAGAATTAAATGAAGATTGTGCGCAAAGAACCCACTGTTTTGACGGATATAGATTCTTACATGGGAGGGTTATGTAGCCCGCTGGGCTGGATTACTTGTCAACATCACGTAGAACTTGCTTAGATGAGGACCAACTGGAGGAAAACCACTCCTTAGACATGCCAAAGACCAAGCCCAAAATTCCTGGCTTTCGAAAGATCTTGAAGAATTTGGTTCACTCTGGGGTTAATTATTAATCATTATTAGTCATTATTAGTCACTAGTTCGTCCCGGAATTCATTGCCATGTCAAGCCAGGAGGAACCCAGTGATCTCATGATTTCGGCTGATGGCTTCCTGGAAGCACCAGCCGTTGGCTCATTGATAACCCCACTTGCCAGCAATATTCCGTGATTCTCATGGGAGTATTATATGTGATGCAATTCTAGATCATAGTACTATATAACTATATAACTATATAACTATAAACCCGATTGAAGACGGTCTAATCAAGGTATGTTTCAGGCACCTAAATTAGAGATATCGATCCATGTAAGGTCTATGTAAGGGAATATCCACACAAAATATGGCTAATGAAATGGCACAGGACCTCCATTGAATCGGGTCCTGAAATTCCAACTGCACTTGTTTTATCAATTGGCTTAATGTTGGTTCAAGGGAAGTTCAATACGAATTCCAGGGATTCAGTGCTGACATTGCCCTGGAAATTCCCAACCTGAAACTTCTCCAAGGCACATACCGCGTCCAGGGGATGGTCTTCAGGTCCTGGACTCAGTTGTAGAGTCAAATGGGGATTAATACCAATTACACACATCATCATACAAAGATGTTGTTACATTATTACACCCATTAGATATGTCGGATATTAGATATCATATGATTATCATATGTTATTATAGATTATGAGACATCATCACATATCATTATACCATATTTGGGAGGATGAACTCGGATGAAAACCATTTACCAACTATTTTGATCTATTTTGGTGTTAATAAGGGGTAAAGGGTTTTGACACACAACCAAATGATATGTAGATGAGATGAGAATCAGTGGTGGTTGATGGTTGATCCCACCACTGCCTGAAGATGCTTAATGGTAGGGTAAACACATGGTAAACAAAAATCCTATCTGTAATTGTCAGTATACCACTGAGGGGCTTTTTTCAAGCCTCATGAATCCTGAAGCATCATGGACATTCTCTCCATACAGACATTCTCTCCATCCTTTTGTAGACACAGTTGATCAACTCCTCCAGATGTCTTCAAGATGCCCCATTTTTGCAACCATCCTTCAATTTGTTTGTCATCAAGGATAGGGCCCTTCAATGGACAAGGGAAAAGG
>CAMXCT020000091.1:269532-289532 GCA_947184155.2 Cladocopium goreaui
CTGTTTTTGTTGACCCAGATTCATTGATTCAAACCATTCAGAACTGAACTATTTAAGGTCTTAATCCGGCGGGCAGTGCCTGGCAAAGCACCGGGCACAAAGCTGAATCCCCAAACGTCCCCAACTGAGCTTTTGCAATGAATTGCTACCAAATCCATGGCCCAGATATGCACAGATATGCACACCTACCTTGCATCACTGCAGCACACGTTTTTCCAAAAATGATCATTGACTCATTCATACTCCCGTTGAACGCATAGCGTTTCCTGAAATCCACATCCACCGTGCCATCAACTTTTGCTTCGCCAAGTTTCCCTTACCCTTCGGTGGCACTTTTGTTGGGGTTGCGACAATGTCGCTTCCTGTCGCCAGTGGCCGTGAAGCAATCATAGCTATGTCATAGCAGATAGGGTGCCAAATCCAGTGGTTTCTGATCATACCCAATTTCTTGATAAACTCAAATGTCTATCTATCTACACAGAATTCTTTTGTTTTTCATTCCGATTCTGGCATGGTGAAATCACGATATCATACGATATCCATCTAAACCATACGCCTTGGGGAATATCAATCTCCCATTATATCCCAGAGCAGGGACCTAATCATCGGATTTACCACTGGATGTCTGCTATTCTGGATCCTGCTTCAGACACCTTTCATGAGCTGCCAATGTGGAAGTGTCGGAAATCTTTGAGATAAACAGGATCAAACAGGCATAGAATATCAATCTTTGACCGTTCTGAACCCGGTATGCACAAATTGAGACGACTTCTAAGTAGAAGGAATTTCTCGCATGTGGTTTTTGTTTATAGTATTTTATAGTTTATGCTAAAGTATACTAAGATATACTACGGAACTAACAGAGGAAGTTTGAGGAATTGGGAGTATATTGAGATCACCCTGCGGTATTTCAGGGACTGGTGGATTCAAATCTGAATTCGCTCGACCTCACGGTTGAAACCCTTTGGGTACATGTCAAGACATCTGAAAGAAACATGCTCAAAATATCTCAAGATGACCAAAGCTGTCCGAGTGATCCCCGGGCAGTTTTTGACTACCCACTTCGGCATGAGTCAAACATAGTCAAACATTGCATTCACAATGGGTATTCAAGTGCGTTTGTAACCCAAATTTACGTCAAGGGTCTGGGTGAAAATAAGTTTCTGTAGCATGTGCTACACAAAGTTTCCTCCCCATGTTGCTGATATCCCAACCAGGACTCAGTGGTCGAATCAGCGATTCGCGACACATCAATCCCTGATCTGGTTGATCATCATGATCATCCCACAAAGGGGTTGGTTTACGCTTCAAGATGGCGTAAATCAAACCATCATTTACTGCCATGATTTATACATTTCAATATCCCAATGATTGAATTCTCAATTTTGTTCATCCAAGTGATGGGTCATTGGGGTCACCCGATCTTATCCCATGTAACGTGAAATAACGTGAACATGTCTACTCCAATGATAGTAATGATTCCACATGGTACTCCGGATTCCAAATCCCACCCCAAAATGGTGATCCAAACCACGACTTCGGTTGGCTTCGGTTCCTTCCGGCGTCGCTTCCGGCGTCGCCATTGGTGGTGCAGTGTCCACCTGGGCACAGCCGTGGCGCAAACAGAAACTCCAGCGCCACGGCCTTTCTCAAGCCATGAACCCTATGAAAACACACATTTTCTGCCAAATTTCGTTCTCAAAATCCAAATGTTCAGATTCTGTTCAGATTCTGTTCTAAGCGTTTTCCAATCCCAAATTGACCCACCATCAGAGCCCCCATCCCCTAAGCTTTCCACCATCCTCTCCGTCTCTGTGGTCCCATCGGCGAGAAGCTCTGCGTCATCGGCTGTCTCGGGGTGGCTGGCAGTCTCCGTCTCGCCGTCCTCTGGGTCTACGATGGTAGAACCGGGTAGAAACTGCAACAGTTCAACAACCATGAAAATATGCAGGAACTGTCAGGAACTCATGAATAATTACAGTAATGGGAAATGATTGTACTGTATGGTGGTTTGAAACTTTCAGAAAAAAAACATGGTCCAACATGGTCCAACCAACTAGCAGGACAAAGGTGGACGCTGGGCAAGTGGTGACAATCCGTTAGTTCCGTCGGTTGCCATAGAAGAATGTGGCCCACCCGATCCGTGGATCACTTAGAACCACCATATATTGGGATTTACGGTTATCAATTGAAAAGACAACGGCAGGTTTCCACGTTGAATCACTTAGTATGGAGGACCTAAACCATCAACAGAGTTCAGCCCCACCTGGGATGGCTGTGGATGACTGATGGCTATGGATGGCAGTACCAGGATGCCCCTCCAATTGTGGATTTGGATCTTAAAGTTTGACCCAAAACGGCATGATCCATTTGGTATCTTTGGTCACTGTCACGGGACCTTTCGTCCAAATTCCCAGCAGCCTAGCATTCCTTTCGGAACTATAGTCACACACTAGGCTTTTGGTTGGAACCATGAAGATGACGACCATTGTCATTACTATTGTCATTACTATTGTCATTACTATTGTAATGACTACCGATAATGATCATGATGACGAACTGAATAACAATCACACACATTCACGTGTGCATATAGCTATATATAATATACATAGAAGCATGTATAAACAATTATAAACATATATTGTTACATGCGTAAATGAACCTCCACCGATCCCTCTTGAGGCAACAGAAGTACGCTTCAAACCGCACGTCCTCTGTGGACGTGGAACTTGACTCCAAACAGCCTCCCGGAATTGGAATCATGCACAACCGTGGCACAACCATGCAATGGATCAGCTAATGGGAAGAGCCCCAGCTCTCAGTACTTGGCTACATGTGTACCCATGTAAGTCTCTCAAGCGAATTATATAATGTTGGATGTGATAGGCAAGGATAGGTAGATGGTAGAATTAAGGCTCAATAATGAGTGGCGAAGATTCAGTCAGATATCTGAAGACTCGCCGCATCTCAGCTGGGACCCGAGCCCGAGCCTGTCGGCAAATCTTTCAACTCCTTCACCCTGCGGTTGATCCCACGGAGAAAACCGAGCCCCTGCTATGATTCCATGGGCAGGACATTTTTTCTGATCGTAACCTTTCCGTTTTGGGAGCCCTTTTTCCCTACTATGGAGGCTTGTGCATTAACCATCGAAGAATTAGCAAGAGTCAGGAATCTGAAGCATGGTAATAGACCCCTCCGTGAATCGCTGTGATGCACCACAATTCATCGCTACAAATGGTCACTGGGTGTCATGTCCAGTAGATTGTGTGACCCTTTAAGGACCTCAATTTTTCAGTTTTATTTCACGTCATGGCCCTGTTGCCGTCAAGTCATCATGTCTGCCAGCACTCTGGGACACATCCAAGTAGCGTTGTCAGCGAATGATGGCCTTCGGCACTCCTCGGGGGTGAGGAAACGGCGCTTTCGCCACTAGCATCTGACACCCAGCTAGATGTTGCTTCTGGGGCGTTGCCCATGGGCGAACTATAGTGCCCACCCGTAGCAACCCCAAAAAACATAGACTTTGACAGTTTCCAGTCCTCAAATGCCCGCAACATCTACTTGAAAATTGGCCTCAAGCTGTCCAGTCATCCCAAAACTTCTATATAACATCCTTTAGTAAGTCTTCAATTGACTCTTCAAAAAAATATCTCAAGATCCAAAAACATCATGATTCATATTATCTGGTTTCATGATGTTTTATGATCTTCACCCGTCCAAAAACTTCAGGCAACACATGAACTCTGCCCAGCATCGACGGCGTCGCGGACGCTGGCGCTGGCGCCATGTGAATTCTCTCGGCTGCTGGGGCCCCCTGGGGCTTCTCCGAAAGAATCGCCAGGCGGGTTCGTAGCAGCTCCAACTCTCCGACCTGGTCAAAAACTGGGAGTTTGAGCTGCAAAAATCAGGGCTCAATGTTGAGCAGCAAAGGTGGGGGGGTTGAAAACCAACAAAAACCATGGGATTTTTCAATTTCCGACAAACATGAGTTTGATTTGGGATTTCGGCATTTATGATTGAAGAAAAAGGTGCAACAACTGGAATGTGATAAATCTGAATAATGAAACTTGTGCTCATCAAAAGATGTGGCCCAAATGGGGCAATAAGGAATGCATTTAAATAGTTTCAAAAGGAGGGTATTACCATGTATTACCAGTATACACCAGTATACAGATGATTTCTCTCAGTTTTATCGCAGATGATCCATAGCTACAATGGTGATCTAAACTCAAATTCCGATAAGTGATGGTCAAGTTAACCGAATGAACAAATCGGAAACTTGTTAACACCTCCCTTTTGTTGGCCAACGACGCTGACCCACCGCCCGATGCAGTGGTGCCTTCTCCCGAAGAAGGTCGTTCTCCTGGTGGAACTTCTGGGGCTTGTAAAATATTGCGAAGTCAATAGAAATACAAACAACTCCATGCTGTCAAATGTTCAATTTAAGCATAGCCAAATCCAAAAATCATGGGATGCTTTAAGTTTTGCTTATAGGGCTTGTGGGTATACTACACTATCCCGTTTGAGGGCACTATTGTTGACGATTCACTTTTCCATATTCAGTTGGTTAAGCTTCCATTTTCCCAGGTAAATTCTCCTAAATCTTGTCTTTTTCTTGGTGAAACCATGTTTAAATCCACATTTGTCGTTACTTCTTATCAAACCACCATAAACTATAAACCACCCAAAACCACCCATCATCCATGCACATGTTTTATAAATTTCAGGCGTTCATGGTGAATTTCTCCCATCCACCATTCACCGTCCGTAGCCGTAGCTCCTTCATGGCCTTGGCCAGCCGTGTTCGCAACATGAACAGCGCGCCCAGCTGCGTTCGTTGTGGCGCGTCGCCTTCACCCCCTCAGAAACGGATGGAGACTTAAAAACTTTGTATCCAAAACATGGATATTTAGCAACTATTTAACCAATAAACATATGATGTAAGCAACAACATAGGGGAGTTGAACCAACAAAAACATGTGAAGGTAACCAAGCAAACTGGTGGTATATGGTGTTTGAACTGTCAACAAACAGTGGGAATTGCATCAAATCATGAGAACCATCAACACTTAAGTACTGAACTTCTAACAACAGAAATGCGTGTGTTTAAATACACGGATTAACGAAAGCACAAGTTACCAAAGAAAAAAATGCAATTCACCAATTGGTCTTGGTGGTGGCATCGTACTGTAAGACAACAACTTAACAAGCGCCTCGTGAAGAGAAACAAACAACATTCTTTGTTGGATCTTCTCTTTTCATACTTCCAATCTAGGTTGTTGCACTCACAACGATTCACACAATCTATCCTGTAGAGTAGAATGACTTCGTTTCAAAACTACTTTGCTTGGTGGTCTCTTTTGAAAAGACCCGTCTTGCGCTATCTCTCAATAATTGTGCAGTAATTGTGGTTGAAAATCCTGTGAAAATCCCATGTCGCCAATGCAGAATCCACTGGATCCACATTCGTACGCTCAGTTCTCACCTGGTGGATCGGCCTCGCCGTGCTCAGTTGGAGGCCTGAGATCCAGTGATGACACCGGTGGAACAAAAACTTTGGTCAGAAATGGGATGCATTGAATCAAAAGAGGGATGTAACTCATCTTGGGATATGACCCATCATATACTGGGTAAACGCTTACAATATACCCCTTCATAATGTACATACACTGTCAGATAGTTGCTGCCGCTGAGATCAGAATCTGATTGGTTGAGACACCCATTGTCCAATGCCGCTTCATCTCCACAGGCCATAGCTGCACATGGGATGCGGACTAAGATGGACTGTAATACGACTTAAGTAGTAAAACTATGTGAAACTGGAGTATGATTTATATAAATAGATCTCACAGAAATTTTAGTGGCCCACTTACCATCCAAACTTTGAGTACATAAATAGATCCGAATAAATACAAATCATCTGGATAAAATATGATAAGATACAGTGCAATATTGTGCAATATATGATTCACCAACCTGAACAATTGGGAATTGCTGACGATTCCCCGCAGTCTAACCATCAATCCAGTGACCTCGTATAACACCGCTTTCAATTTAACACCATTGATCCAACATGATCCAACTAATTACTGTAATATGAACGCAAGACACACCTCCCATCCGGTCCTGTCCCATGGCCCCGGTCCCATGGCCGATTTTGGACCCTCGCCATCTGCGCTGCCCATCAGTCTGAGGCCGCAAATCATTTGCCTTGAGGCCTGGCTTTTTTGCGCCCAAAGAGATGCCAGTTCCGTTGTGGAACCATGGCTGAACTATGGACTAGAACAATCATGATATATATATATAAGTTATGTATATATATATAGATATTATATGTATTATATATAATTGCATATACATGAGATATACATATTAATTACTATTCATGTAGTGTATATCTAATCATACATTCCTCCATGACGGCAGCTCAAAATCAACCCAAAAACCTACGGAACCAGGGTAAACACCTCATGCTGACCTGGTTGCTTCCTTCCCAAGGGCACCACGGTAATTCCCGCAAAGGAAATCTGGGCCGAATGACGTTGAATGTACATGAATGTACTAGATCGAATCATTTCGGGGTCCCATTTCTTGAAGAATTGTCATTGAAATGATCGGAGGAATTGTTGAAGTTGTTGAACTTATAAGTTGAACATTGAACATAGGCATTAACCATGCTAAAGCTGCAAAAACCGAGGCATATCTCCGAGGGCACGAGGCTTCAAGCTTCAAGTTTGCTGCCAAACGGCTATGCCAAACGATGGTCAAACACTTCTGGTTTGTACTGAGCTGGGGGTGCAAACTGCACACCTCCCGTCATGAAAGAACAAGCTCAGGTCATGCAGCGTACCACGTCCTGTGGCCATGAGAATCCAAGGAAAATCATCACCAGTTTTTGGGTTATTTAAATGGTTTTAAATGCATTTAATGAAATGATCAACTTGTCGTACTGAAAAAGATCACCGAAGATCAGTGAGCAGATATCACTTGGGACCATCCATAAGGACCCAGTCGTGATATCTGAACTAACCTCCAGTAATCAAACATGGTTATTATATGGTTATTATATGGTTATATTACTGTAACTGTGATATCTGAACTAACCAAAATTTCACCATTTATAATTGATGTCCCAAAAAAACAAACTTCATCGAGGATTTTCCATTGCCTCGTTTGATTTGAAATGAGATATCTAAGATATTCTAAGATATTAATTTTCGTGCTACATACCCGCACACACCAATTATTTTATCATCATTCCCAATGATTTCCGGAGCGAATATCCACCCAACTATTGATGATCTATCCCATGACTGAACCCAAACGAGCTAATTATATAAATTGTATATACTGAATATGTACATCCATCATAGCCATGTTGGTCATCCACTATATCCATAGCTGGTATCATATGACTATACTCCAAGAATTGGCTGATTTCGAAAAGAATTCAGCCACAATTTTCATGGTCTTCATGGTCAAACATGGTAAAACGTCAGGTTTGCCTGTAACTTTCCCTTAAACCAACCCGCTTTGATCAGCGGTCGCAGGAGTCGCACGGCCGCAGGACGTGGCACGGCACTTGGCGTTCGGAAACAAATCATCGGACGTTGAACACACTGCACCAAAAGGTGGGGGGGCAGCCGTGGATATCCAACCAGTGGACATGTACATACTACATATGTTTATCAACATCTGATACTATACTGGTGTAATTATGAGATATGCATAGAATTCTGTATACACCAAACAATAAGTGGAATAAGTGGGGTATATGACGGGAATGTGATGGGTACTGTATATCATGTGTATTATCAAATACGTGGATAGTTTAGGATAACCCCAAAGCTGAATTCCTTTCGTGATGGTTGCCTAATTGCCATCACAAGGATGGAGGGTGGATGATATACATATATACATACATATATAAATATATATATATATATACACTACCTTGACCTTTTTTTTAATTCTCCTCCAACGATGCCAAGGTACATCATAGCAAAGCATAGTTTATTGCAAAACAATCCAAAACACATGGATTTACATGTACACCCAACAAGAATAGTGTGATAGCCAATAATAGCGACTGTTCAGTAGCGGGTGATTATTTAACATGGCGTCGCTCAAAAACAGGATTGATCCTGAGCATGATTCAAATTTTGGGATGAAATACAGTAAATGCCTCAAAACATCGCAAAAATACAAAGCAACATACACGTCTCTACATGTAGCTGGGCATTTTTCAAAATTGGCATACCCCATCCAATATGATAATTTCGGCATGATTTTGGGGGCATAAGCAAAAGGTGTTATGTGGAGCCACCCTTCAATTCATCAAGCGTTTTTCAAGTGTATGAATATGGTAATGTCTTCATTGAAGACCTTGTTGAGACCTTGTTTGGGGGGGTGAACCCCGTTTACCAGCTATTTTGGTGTTCACACGGGTACCCATATAATAAGCACAGAGGGTCCCCTGGGATCAAGAGGATCTGAATGATTGGAGTCCTTAAAGTAGCCAAGGGATCCAAGGGTCAAGGAAAGGGTTGATGAATCATAACACCTCGCAACTTTCAGCTGGAGACGAGGAGATGCACAGGTCCCCCATTTTGGAAACCCCAGATTGAGAATATGCATTTAACCAAAAAGAAGCGGACCCAATATTTTTTGGGACATTCGCCAGGAAGGTAGGCAATATTCTGCAGATATTCCGGTTTAAACGGAAGTAATACATGAGTTAGTGCAAGGTACCATGTAGAAGAACCGTTGTGAAAAATAGGCGTTACCTCTCTGTTTTTCGTCATCAATTAAACACTGGAAAAATGCATCTTTCGCATTCTTTCTTATTCAACCATCCAATTCTTGGATTAATAACAATGTTGAAATATGTGTTCCATGGTCAAAACATGTCAAAACATAGTACTGCATCTGGTATGGTCCTCGATCCCATAACAAAAGATCGTTTGCGATTTTGGGCATATAATCCGACTTTTGATTCGGACTCTGGTGGTGGGGGTCAGTGCATTTGAAACTATGGTGACTGAATATCGTGAAGGTCCAGAGAAGACCGGGGCCAACAATCGGAGCGCCCCAAGAGTTGGTATACGATAAGAACATTCATCATGCACATAATTGCAGTGTTGCAAGATTTAATCCAAAGGGAAGTGGAAAACAAAACAGAACTTTTGACCATGACCAACATAATTTTCAATCATTTGGAGCTAGAGGCAAAGCCCCCTCTATAAACCCACCCCTCCATGCATTGACTCTGCCTCTCAGGCTGCAGTTGTCCATAGGGCACGTATTGTACGAAGCCCGAGACGAGACTTGGCCTTCAAGACCACCACGGCCTTCAACCAATTTGGATAATTCAGCCTGAAATAAGGCTCAACATCTCCCAACATCTCCCAACTATTGGATGGTTACCTACGGTTACCTTCACAAGCATCATTCCAGTGACGTTGCAGTAAGATGCAGTAAGGTCGTTATAGAGTTTATCCAGTGCGATACCCAAGAGTTTGACACCACAGTTGAGGGCACGAAATCAACATCAGTAGCATACTGGCCATACTGGTACATTTACATGACTAGCTGGCTGATTGAGGTAAATGGAAGCAATTCTGCTGTGGATTCTTGGCACAATTCTTGTCGGGTGTGAAAGCGCCAACTCGCATATCCATGCACTCTGACTGAAATGGCCAAAGCTTGGTGATCGTGACGGAGTTTTGTTCAGATCATCCAAGAATGGATGTGTTTACCAAGAACTGTGATAGACCTCAAACATACTCAAACATGCAATTTTGATTCGAACATGATGGTAATCGGTTGGATTTGGGGCGCCCCCATATTTTTTTGACAAAGGGGATGATATGTGGATGTGGGGTGGGATGATTGAATATGTTGAATGTGAATTTCCTCACATGATCAAACATGTTGGTTCCAAGTTTGCTGGTCGCGATCACCGATTCACAAGCTCATCTAAGAAGCTTCTCAAGTGAATCCAGGGAAATTGGCCACATTTGCAGCGGAAAATCAACCATGGATCCATAGAAGATCATAGATCTAGACTATCCCAAACCTGGGACCCCCAAATTCATCACGTCATGCGAGTCATTCCCCCTCAAAATGGATCATCCAAGGGGAAATCTCTAAGGGTCCCAGGATCAGGCCGACGAATTTTCAAAGCAATCGGTCTGGTGGTCTCTCTAGGTCTCAATTTCTTGTTGCCAAACCGAAGGTTTTGACGGGTACCGAAATCTGCTCAAATGTCTATTGGAAAAACAACATTTTTTGGCCAATTCACTATTTTGTTTCTTTTTTGGGTGGATAAAATCAGTCACTTTCAGATAACCAGCGTCCGCACATGTCAAAGGCAAGACCAGGAAACTTCTCTGCAAACATCCCCACTATTGATGATCAGATCATGATAGATAATGTAAATTATCCATTTAGATAATTTTTCATTTTGGATAATTTTGGATGGCAAAATCTGCAAGTTCCGGTGTGTATGTGTGATTTGTTTAATTCTCTCCCAAAATATCCCCAAATAATGTTTTAACATGTTTGAACCATGCCCGCTCATCTTCTCAGTGGACTGAATCAAGTTTGGGACATGGCATCGGTTTCACACTCAGTTTACTTCATTTTTGTGCCGAGAAATGACCATTGAAAGTTGCTACCATGCACAGCTTCAGGTGGTTAATTTGCTGTTCAACACAAAAGCATACAGCATGGTCTGAATTCAAGTGTATCACCAGACTCACCAGATCCACTATGCTGCTGGTGCAGTGCCGCGCTCTCCTATCTAAGTTGGATATCTAGTCGCATCCCTTGCCTCCCACCCAAGGCATACATGCAGTGGACTCCAAGTTGGTCCTCGGCGTCGATTTCAGTCAGTTCCCCATGTTCACTATGAACAAGCGATAATCTTGCCATATCTTGCCACTTCCTGTTGAAACCTTGGGCAAGCATCCCCACATCCCCAAACCATCTACCGGGTCCAAAACGAAGCATGACCTGAGGTCGGATGCAAATATCACTCCTCGAATCTCCTCGATACTCTTAAATTGTACTTGATCCTCGCAGTATGACATGTCTCAGGCCAAGGTCATATGCCCATATATGCACACACTGTGACATGGCCACATGGTCACATGGCCAGATTTTTTTCCTTGGCAACCCATTCTTAGGCTTGACCCCCTTTCCGCCATCCCCTTTTCGCCAAGGCGCAAAACAAGCAGCACCAGCGAATAGCAACAACAAATGCCGGGAACAAGCAACACTAAAACTCCATAGCCTTAGTTGACCAGCAAACAATGGAGATCCCATCGGAAAGTCGCAGCTGGGCTAAGGAAAAAAAAGGAAAAAACAAACCAATAGTCGACGTTGACAAATCATCGCAAGCAATCGTAAGCATACAATCATTTCGTATCATTTCCATCTTTGGTGTGAGATGCTTGGCCTCAAGTTAGGAAGTTGATACCAGTGATCACAACACACAGGGATGACATGTTGTCACCTCATGTTCCAAGGGAAAGGCAGACTTGCCCTAGAAATGCTTAAGACTGCTTAAGGGAAACATCAAAATCTGGAAGCTCCACCAGTTTTAGAACCTTTTTTTTTGGGTCCTTCTGGTCTTTTTGGTCACGGTTTCCAAGATCCACCAAGCAGCTTCTTTTATGTCCCCAATTTTCCTTTCGCTGTTGTGCTTCCACTTTCTGGTCGGGAATCCTGGCCATGCCATGTTGAAGGAAGGAAACACGTCGGATGGAAAAGAAACACCTTTGGAAACCATCAGAACATGATAGAACATGTCAACTGGGTCAACTTCTGTCAACTTCTATCGGTGGCCCGAGGGCGCAACAAAGAGTAGAAATATCTGCCCTCTTTGTTCAGTAGATAGAAGATCAACTTGGACAATTCCCGATAGAAAAAATCATCTGCAAATTGAACACTGCGAAAACTTCATCTGCTTCAGAATTCAGTATTGAATTGATGTAGCAAGGGTGATTCTACCAAGGATTCTTCCGCGATCTTCCGCGTGAGCAAAGATCATGTCTATGAGTCTACGAGTGAGTGAATTCCTGATTTTCTCAAAGTGGGGAAACCATCAGAGTGTTGACTATGGAACGCATGACCGACAGCACTCCACATCTCACAAAAAACACAAGTACAAATGGGGCTCGCTGCTGTTTCGTTTAACCAATTCTCACCCTGTTTATTGTTCTTACCCACATCCTTTTTTCTAAACAACATACCACATGGTCCACATTCTGTATGGACGTGTCTGAAAATAGGCTATACCCCGAAAACGGCTCACCTTTAATGGGACTGTGATGATTAGAGTGGACTTAGGGGTATCGAACATGTTCAAACCGCCTGTCCCATCCTTTCCCTTCCAGGGGGTGAGCCCATGCCAAAACCTTGATTAAAACTAAAACCAGGTGGACTTCCCCATCTCGGGAAATGTCTTTCCCATCGAGTTTGTTTGCGTTTGGGAACTCTTTCCAGTTTTGCTTGTTACTGCAAATCTTCATGTTTGCTCCTTGAATCCACATCCTTTTCGAGCCATTTACTTTTTCGTTGATGAAATACCCTTCTTGCTGTGTTAATAAAGCCCTTCTTGTGGCCTGCAGTTCAACTGCTTGGGTGGGTTAAACAACCACTCCAAGCCCAACTTCAGAAGAGCATCAAGAAGACCAAGAAGAAGGACGCCAGGGTCGTGACATAACTCACGACATATGACCATGCCACCTGTGGGTCAGGGCGGCCGGCCCTGGGTTTTTCAAAAACATCGGATTCATCGGCGATGCATCGGATGAAGTGGCGATTTCCCCATGAGGTGAGCCATCCCAGCCATCCTAGCCATCCCACACAAAAGGCCCACCGTGCGGCGAAAGGCGTCGGAATCGGTCTCAAAGTTCCGCACCTCAGATTTGAAAACAGACCCCCTAGGAGGTACACCCACAGGGGTCAATATGGGTTCAATATGGGTTCAATCGGGGTTTAATATGGTTCAATGATGGTTTAGTAGGCGTCAAGAAACTGTTTGGCATGCCATTAGCTGGCCAACACACCGTCCCAACCGTGCGCAGTAATGATGGTTTAGTGGGGGTTGTGGGGTTTACTTATGGGTCGAGGTTGCTTCCTTCTGAGATCCAACTTATATAAGTACTGGGATCCATGGCAAAAACCACTGGCTTGATCCCGCACTTCAGTGCGGTTCCCCTGTCCTCGTTCCGTCCCAATTACTGATACGAAATTCAAAATGAAAAAACATGCTCTAACCACCACATATATATTGTTTCACACGTCTATGCTTGATGATGCCCTCATGTACGTTAGAAGAGATGTATATTGTCTATTATATATAATACACGTCCTGTACAATCTTAGAGAACCTTAAGATTGTTTTTTTCTAGTGGAAAATGATACTCTTAAATACTATAATATTCCTCTATTTAATATTTGTGACTGAAAAATAGCAATTTCCCAGCCGTTCACCGAGGCTTGCCGAGCTTTAACCCTGACAGGTCCCACATCGCTGAATTGCGGGCTGGATCTCATACGGCACTTGCATACCAAGTGACGTCGGATAAGTTCGGATGGAAAAGTGCGAAAATCTGATTACCTCAGACAAAATCCATCGCCTGACAGAGACCCGGTCCCCCACAATGCTGCCATTGGATGGCGTTCATATCTGATTCATGTTTCAACCTCTCTGCAAATTATGAAGTAAATTGAAGCAAATAGATATTCTTGCAAATAGGGAGCAACTACCATGATGGTATATTAATTTGACAAAGTATTTATATGTACCGTATATATATATATATATATATGGTCACCGACAGAATTATGGAAAAAAAAAACGTTCAACTTAGACAGGCGGCGCCTGCGTCCGATTTTTCCATAATTAGGTTTTTCCCCATAAGGGTTCAAAATATCCCGGAAGTGATCCGAACCTTTTTTGTTCCATAATTCTTGGAGGTGGCCATTATTTCCATAATTGTTTTTTCCTGTAAAATCAGGGGGCTAGGGCAGATTGACCGGTTTTTCCATAATTATTTTTTCCATAATTATTTTTTCCATAATTATTTTTTCCATAATTAATGTTTGGGGCTCCACCTGTTGGACATGTCACGGATCCACAATTCAAACCCCTTTTTTGGGGGGGTTATGGAAATATGTATGCAAATGCAAGTATGTAGTATCAACACACTTGGTGGCTTGGCAAAAGGATACATCCCGCATATGTATGTACGTACAACAATGAGTTTTGGTGGTGCAATTGTTTTTCCTTTGTTGGTACCACTATGGAAGACTTAGGGGCATATACCAGATCTTTAGACACATATTTTCTATAATTCACTATTCCCCCTTAAAATGCATTCAAATTGCGAATCGATGGACATACAGTCACCGACAGAATTATGGAAAAAAAATAATGGAAAAAATAATTATGGAAAAAAAAAGTTCGTAACTTTTCTATCATAGACAGGCGGCGCCTGTAAATTGAAACGTTTTTTTTTCCATAATTCTGTCGGTTCCTGTATATATGTTATACATACATGTCAGCATGTAGAATACATACATGTAAGGCTACCCAAACATCAGCCACATCTCATTGACTCTTCCCACCAAATGCGCCACATTGCTGATGGCTGTGCCAAAAGGAGCACTTGCTTGCGTCACCTCAGCCGCGCTGAAGGCACCCATAGGTGACTGAGTTGACTTGCCCGGTGCCGGGGATGATGTGCTGAGAAAAAAAAGTGTATAGAGATTATGGAGATGTCGGAAATGCTGAACTCGTAAATGATATCACGGATTCTACCTGGACCATCTGGAACATTGGATCATATTGAATCAATAATCGATGCGACGGACTTCTGGACTTCTGACTACTGGGACCTCGCGAAGACTCGTGCGGTCTTTAAAGGATGTCTTCCTCAACCATTCACAAACGACCAACATTCGGGTCGAGAGAAGAAAACACCGAAATCCAGAAATCAGACTTAAAACATGATGAAACACATATATACCATGTTCTTGATCAATAGTCATATCAAACATCATATTATATATAATTATAATGATGATGATATATAATTATATATATGTATATTGATGATGATATATATATATATAATTATATAATTATATTTAATTATATATAATTATATAATTATATTTAATTATATATATATATATCATATCATCATGATATCCATTTTACATGTTGTTTTTTACAGATCTTCACCGTCCCAGTGGCCGTGCCCATGAGGCCGATGGATAATCCTCGAACACCGGTGATTTCATCGCGGCTACCCGCGGCCCGGTACCCTCGAAACGTTGATGGTTTGTGGTTGATATAGATTATATATATATGGTACCCCCCCCAAAAAAAAACTATATGAATATTGTACGAATATATATATATATATGATTATATATATAATGATACAGTGTAATTGATGATATATGATGATATATGATGATATATGTTGATATAGTAACTGATATGGGTAATTAATTTTCATGATAATTATGGAATCATATTGACTGATATTTGCTTGATATTGGTGAAACCTGGTGAACATTTACTAGACATTGGATGATTAAACGTTCATGTTCCGAAGACATCTCAAGCAATCCGAGGTTTTAAAGAATAGTCCATTTTCCCACTTACAGCGGTTTCAGCGTCATATCCTCAGTGCATACCCTTTGTTCATGGAGTAATACCCGAAGAACATGTTGCTCAATTTCGATCCATACCCGCATGCCGCCCATTATTGTTGGCTATACCTCCAGGACTCCACGATTGACGCTTGTATAAACTGTGTCAAACATACCGATTCTCATGTGTTTCGTGGTTACAAAATGTTACAAACCTTGATCAAACATGAGGGCCATCAGGGTCTCAAAGTCGGATCAGAAACGAAGCCAAGCCATCAACAACTAGTCGCTCAAAGGTATTGGGTATTCATTTCCAGTACGCGACCCTGTCAATGCCCCCCACGGTCAATATCTCCAGTCAATACTCTGCCGTCAATTGGGTTGCATTCCCATGATGTACCCACAATGGTTCCCTTGTTGATCGAGAAATCTCCGATTGATATGTGTTCATACATGTAATTAATCTATACGTATAACTATTATTATATACATTATAATTAATACATACTATATCTATATAGCTATAATTATATAATATTATGGGTCAATGGATCATTGATAAATTATGGATCAATCAGAACATAACTCATTGGTGGAAGCTGATTTCCCAGTCCTTCTCGACCTGGTTCAGCCATTTCAATCAGCACCAAACCTACCGGAAAACATCCAAGTCCCACGGGAAACGTACAAGTGGGGAAGATCGCCTTAGACTTCGATTAAAAGCGTGATTCCACCATACTTATCTAAGATTATCTAAGATCTAAGTATATTATTTATAAACTGGCTTTTCAACATCCTGATCATGGTTCAGCTTGGATGGCCTTACCAGAGAAATCTCTGAGGATATGAACTTGTACTTCATATCTTCATCCTAAGGCTAATAAGTTTCGGAAATGAGGCAACCATTTATCAAGGTGCAACCATCACCAGCAGGTGAACCATCGTGAATCAAACCCACTTACTGGGTCGACATATGCGAGCATCTCCATAGCTCATGAGGATTTGTCTGAAAATTTAGGAGAAATCTTTACAAATTCATCCAAATCCCGTTGGTTCTCATCATTCTCCATCTTAAAATACATTAAATGATATTAACTGATATTAAATGTAGTTTTGGTAAACCCGAGATTCTCCATGTTTCATCATTTCAAGACACACCCAGTTCCCCAGTTCATCCGAGTACCATGTGCCTGAGACCAGCTTAATCGCAGCCATAGGTATTGCTGCTAGAATTTCTTCGCCCAAGTAAAAGTACCTACCGTGAACGCTGTGACTGCGTGGTGCACAGAAATCACCAAAGTCACAGTGGCTATCAATGAGATTCGCTGGATACAGTGTAATGACAAACATCAATAAACATGGATCTTGCATTTCTCCATTCAAACCTCAGGCATCCACCAATGATGAGCAGGTCATTTATTCTATTTTTTTCTAATCAAAGGTCTACAGTTTGTGTATTGAATATTGACCATCCCATCATGGATTAACCCAGCCATGACCTCATATTGTTACCAGCAAGGTGCCCCTAGAGCTAAAACATACATCATCATACATCTATACATATTTCATATTATCTTGGAATGTATATGTTTGCACCCGTGGTTTGTGTCTTCATTTTGCAGTAGATTGATTTCCCAGGTTCAATCACTGTGGGTTTCCACTTTCATCTTCCAAACTTGGGATGTCCGTGATGACTCAAATCACCGCGTCAGTGGTTTGTCCATCTGCCCCAGAAATTTCTTGGGGAAAAAACGACAAGTTTTGGCAACAATTTTTGAGTACCAATCAGTCATCAAAATCATCAAACCCCCCAAAGTTTGCCAAGAGAAACACAGCAGATTTCTGGTTCAAATTGGTCCAAACCCTTAGATCCGCCCAGTGGCTGGTTGCGAATAATGCCGAAGACGGTGAGGAAAGCTGGAATGGCCTCGCCATCTCGCCATGCCCAGCTGTGTTCATCGAGAAAAGACAAAGTTCATCAAAGTTCAATTGCCAAAATTTGAAACCATCCAAACTATCTCCATGTAAGGTCATGTATGGAAATATCCCCTTAAAAAATCCTCGTGTGGCAAAGTATCTCCATTAAAAAAACAAACTATTGACTGGTTGGTTCTTAACGGTTCCGCGAAGAAATATGGTGGAGGGTCATGGTGCATCTAGCACTACGTCAACATGGCTCATGATTCCCCCTGATGTGCTGCACTAACCCTCTATCAACCACCAACACCAACAGTAGTTTGAGGTTGTCACAGGGACATGGATCAACCACCTAAAAAATAGGAAAAGTGGTTCGTCATCCGAACAGAACGCAGTTCTGGTGTTCATGGGTCGAGCTCAAAGATTCATATTGGCTTACGATCGGTAAACTCCAGTGATGTTGTTGTTGTTGTTGCTGTTGTTGCTGCTCTTGGTTGTTTGCCAGTCAGTCGGTCGGTCGGCGGGTTGGTTGGTTAATTAGTTAGTTGGAGAGTTGGTTTTGGTTGTTGTACGTCGTTGTGGGCTATTGTTGTTGTTACTACTTTTATTTGTTTTGTTGGTTGTTGCTGCTTGTTGCTGCTTGTTGCTGCTTGTTGCTTGCTGTTGATTGCTGTTGGTTACTGTTGGTTGGCTGTTGGTTGGCTGTTGTGGTTGTGGTTGTTGTCGACGTCGTGGTGAAGATGGTGATTCCTAGAGTCTTGATGTGAGATGCACAGCTAACATCAAATCCCTCTTGACATGAGCCAACTTCTGAGTGGATTGTGAAATACTTCTTCTGGTCAATGACTAAATATAACCCATTAACCAACCACACCAAGGTTTACCACTTTTGGATTTTCGGATTTTCTCACAACAAGAGTAATATAGAGTAATAGCATGCAATGGATCATTTATGTCCGCATTCAGTACATATGTCTAAACCCTACATTGGCTTGGTATGTCCTTCCGTATCCAGAAAAATATAAGTTTTCTTATCACCCTCTAATATCTCTGAATCCTCCGCCAATGTCAATAAGCATCCATAACCTCCATGTCGGTTTAATTGCAACATCTAGCTTGGTCACCAAAATTTAGTTCCTTCTGTATGACCGCTTGAGGTCTCAAAATTGGTCCAAGAGAAAATTGACAGGAAAACCTGTCTTGGGTTGGAACAACACATGGCTTCCACAGGATGTTCAATTCAATCGTCCCACTTACTTGGGTTAAGAAATAACCCGTTGACCTTCTTTCTGGAATGTCTTTACATATGTGCATATTATATATAGTATGGTGTTGTTATGCAAAGTCAATTTTCTTGCACATTGCACAGAGTGTACATACAATATATATATATATATATGTATTGTTTTTATGTATATGTATATTTATACCTACATGATGTATATGAATGTACACCATTGTACACCAACATATCAAGATCCTTTGTTTTAAACATGAAACCACTGCATATTTTCTATCCTGACTTCCAGACGAGTGGCATCTAAGATCACCGCCAACACACAGGCTGAGAAGAAGATACGACGCCAACTGGATTGCCTCAGCTGCCGGATGTTGCTGGTTTTATCCGTTGAAAACATCCTTGCTTTTGCCTATATGGGGATGGGTCAAAACACGTCAAAATCCACCCCTGGTGAATATCAAAATAGCTGGTGAATTGATGTTAACCCCCTAAATCTATTTAAAAACACCCATGTTCGCCGGTTAAATTGCCATGTTTGTTGGTTTCAGCCACTTGAATTCTGATTCACATTGCCTAAAGTTCCATTTTACTGATTTCAGCCAGTTAAAAGATTGCCATGGTATGCAGGGCATTCAGCAGTGTCTCATCCCTTTAGCATGGCATTCAGCAGTGAAACCAACGAAGACCGGTCTGTGAGTTTGTCTGAAATTAATATGCCAATTCCAATGGAACACTATCATTGTCCCAATTGTCCCCATTCAAATTGATTCACATTTACATTTGGATATTATCCAATATCATTATCCAATACTTAATCGAAGGAAGTTTAGAAGTCAAACTTCCGACAATATAGACAGATGAAAAGCAGAGCAGGGCAGAGGCAGAGGGAAGAGAAAGATTAGAAGAAAGAAGATCAGAAGAGAAAGAGTCAGAAGAAAGAAGATGCAGATGCGCGAAAAGGTAGGAAAGTCGCGAAACACTGTGTTTTTCCAATGATTTGTGGCTCCTGAGGGTCGAAAAGTAGGCTCGCTAAAGCGGCGGGTGCGGAGCCAGCTGGCCAGATGAGAGATGAAAAAGTGCACGCCGTTGTGGCGCGAAGCACATTTCCAAGTGAAAATATACAAACACCTCAGCGTCGGACCACTTTTGGAAGTTGCAATGTCGA
>CAMXCT020000091.1:292032-302032 GCA_947184155.2 Cladocopium goreaui
GCTGTATAACTGAATCCCCTCTGCAAGACAGCAATCATCAGCAATCATCAGCAATCATCAGCAATCATAAGCAATCATCAGCAATCATCAGCAATCATCAGCAATCATCAGCAATCCGCAACTTCCAGAAAAATGATGGCATTTCCATGGCTTCTGTCAAGATGCAGCAAGTACTTCTTCACCAGAAAAACACCAGCGATCTCGGCCTCGGCGCCCAGGCCCAGGCCCACCCCCACCGTTGGATCCGTAACGGATCCGAAACCGTTAGCCTTTAGCCATCCCTATGACACCGGCATGTCCTGATCTGCCAGCGTTTCTATGTTTCTCATCGATGTTTTTCAGACATATAAACATCATCAAACATCGATGGTTGGTGATCCAAAGTTGTCTTAATGCCTCTGTTTGCTGGCTTTATATCCCAGATAGGCTTATAATATATTTATATATGGGTCTTTTTGGTGTGGGTTACCATCCAGCCGTACACATCGGAGAAGGGAAGGAGCTTTGAATTCTTAACACCCCTACTGGGTAGCTAAAGAGCCCACACTAAGCACTCCAAAATCAATGGGTAGCCATACTTCTTCATACTTGTCTGAAAAGAGGGGACCCTAAAATCATGTTGCTTCAAACCTCATGTTCCAATCAACATCTGGCAAATTTGGGGCATCCCTCATGATTTATCGGTTTAGTCAGTTTAATCGCTGGTCATTTTCACTGGTGAAAACACCAAATCCCTGGTAAACCGAAATCGTTTCCAGATCAATAACATACTGTCATGAATGCCAAGCAACCACGCTGCTGCCCATGTGATACCTCATGCCATTGGTCTGTGAGACCACTCTGGTGGAATGGCACTGTTGGAGCCATTCAGCTACATCTCTTATGTCTTCAAAATCTATACGACATCTCATTCATTTCAGGCACAGTTCGAAGCCTTGTCACGATACCCAAAGTACAAGAACAGGATGACTTGCAGGACTGGTTCGTGGTTTTAACCCCTCTGAAAAAGATTAGTCAGTTGGGATTATTATTCCCAATCTATGGAAAAATAAAAAATGTTTGAAACCAGCAACCAGAGGATGTTGTAAATGATGACTTACAGATTTCCTCCATAATTTCCAGGCCCAGTTGTGCTTGTTGGTAGCGCCAAGTTGCAACTGTGCGGGGAGTACCTTGACCTCTGCCCAGCGGGATTTCACCAAGGGTCCAGCGGTGGTGTTGATGTGGACCTGGCGCAACAGGGTGTGAAATGGGGATATCATGGGAAAACCTATTTCTTCATGGAAAATTATGGGAACTCATTGAAAAATGGTGGCATATATCAACAACCATGGGAATACAAGTCGATATATGGGAGATTCATGGGAATGTAATGGAATAGATACCAACAAGATTGAACATATATATATATATAGCTTTGTCTGAAATGGAGTAACCCCGCTAATGGCCAATGTAATCGAGAACATGGTGACAAATCATGTAAACCATCAAATATGAGGTTGCACTATTTTCAGACAACCCATCTATTATGAACCACAATTTATATTCTGTATATATATATTATGATATGTATTATATATATATATACATATATTATTATAGTGGCTGATATCCGCACATATTGGCTTTCTCCAGATTTCAACAGAATATGTTGTCAGATGGGATCACAAAAAGTGAATGGGATCATCCGAATCCCTGTCAGATGGAATCCTAACTTAAAAATATTTTTTGCTGTTTTACATTCCCTTTTTGTGTTAAGAAAATTCTGTTTGATGGCCCAACTACCTGTAGTTTATTGATGCTTATTGACTCATATGCCCCCTTGATGGATGGTTTGAGAGTCCTTTTCCTATGAACGCAATGTTGGGATGGTACTGAGCAGTGCCATGTTTTCTTTAGAGATGTCTTTGGGGAGGTGGAAAATCTAAAACCTTTCATGTCCCATCCAGTTCGGGTAAGCCATATGCAGTCCCATGCGCCACCAGCCATGAATTTGAGCTCAGCTGCCATCATTTGTGTGCTGAAGCCAAACATCAAAATCCCCATGAAGGCGCCAGATTTCATCTCGGACGACGGCACCGCCACAATTGTGGGCAAATGTGTTCCAAGGATATTCAGGATGTTGCATGTGTATGCAAGGTATGTGCATATGATATGTAAGTGTGTATATGTATATTATATATATATGTAAAGATGTACATGTAGTCATGTAGAACATCATGTATATATAATTATATATATAGGAAGTGTACATGTATGTATGCAACAGGGTGCTATGTAATGTGATGTGCTGTGATATGATGTGATACAATGGTATTTGATTCAGCACGATGTGAGTAATTTTAAGTTTATATGAATAAGTGGCCCGAATTACACCCACATTCCAAAAAATGTTGGGCAATACTACTTTGGGTTGGTCTCTCCCTATTAATAAACATGTGCGACGCCCCATTTGAAAAAACAACTCAGCAATCTTAATTGTGTTGTAGTCAGGATATATTTATTTTTGATCGGTTTTATAGAATTGTTCAAAAAGTAATATCTTGCAGGAATGTCCCATGCCCAATCTCACCATCTCACCCCATTGGCAGGCAGGTTGGTTGTTCTTTATGTATGACAAGCCAGAGTTTTTTATTTGGGGGGACTCTTACCTTCTAGTGGGGGGTTTATTAATACGAACTTGGCATTAATTATAAAATACTTTTGCAGAAATAGTGTAACCTAAATCTGACTCCTGCTTTCAACTTGTGCATTTTGACACTTGGGAATGGAATACAGCAAATCAGCATCCGCGTCTAAGAAATTGTTTGAGTCCAGCGCGCCCCACAGCAGCGCTTGAACGGGTACGTTATATGATGCCACACATGTATCTGTGGTGATACGACCATATGAACAGAATTGAAGATCTTAAGCATGACTTCATTCAACTCCAGCCGTTGTAGACATGTGATGGTCACCCGACATGGGTCCCCTTGGGTCCCGGCCAACGTCCACGAATCCCGAAGATTTGAGCGGATTGTTGATCTTGATCGATGTAGCCTCTGCCAAGGATGATGGAAGACAGCTCTAGCTCAAAGGCATCATGGCAAGTGACCAACCTTGCATATTTCATCATATTTCATATCTCTGCGCAATAAATGGCATGACATTTGCCAAAGGACGAACCAAACTAGCAAAGCCATGCTTTAGCCAGCATGACTAGTACTCATGAACCAACATGGATGGTCATCCCCAAATCTCCCGTCTCCGGGGATGGACAAAGCATCATTTTGAATCCACCATGTATGTATGCATGTATGGATGTATGGATGTATGTATGTATGCAAGTATGCATGTA
Source organism: Cladocopium goreaui (assembly GCA_947184155.2). Lineage (NCBI taxonomy): Eukaryota > Dinophyceae > Suessiales > Symbiodiniaceae > Cladocopium > Cladocopium goreaui. The sequence continues at coordinate 295,370 of CAMXCT020000091.1, forward strand.
TGTATGTATGTGTGTTTGTATGTATGTATGTATGTATGTATGTATGTGTGTGTATGTGTGTATGTGTGTATGTGTGTATGTATGTATGCATGTATGCATGTATGCATGTATGCATGTATGCATGTATGCATGTATGCATGTATGCATGTATGCATGTATGCATGTATGCATGTATGGATGTATGCATGTATGCATGTATGCATGTATATGTGTGTTTGTATGTATGTATGTATGTAAGTATGCATGCATGCATGCATGCATGTATGCATGTATGCATGCATGCATGTATGCATGTATGCATGTATATGTGTGTATGTATGTATGTATGTATGTATGCATGTATGCATGTATGCATGTATGCATGTATGCATGTATGCATGTATGCATGTATGCATGTATGCATGTATGCATGAATGGATGTATGCATGTATGGATGTATGTATGCATGTATGCATGTATATGTGCGTTTGTATGTATGTATGTATGCATGCATGTATGTATGTATGTATGTGTGTATGTGTGTATGTGTGTATGTGTGTATGTATGTATGTATGTATGTATGTGTGTATGTACGTATGTACGTATGTATGTATGTATGTATTTATGCATGTATGCATGTATGCATGTATGCATGTATGCATGTAAGGATGTATGCATGTATGCATGTATGTGTGTTTGTATGTATGTATGTATGTATGTATGTATGCATGTATGTATGTATGTGTGTATGTGTGTACGTGTGTATGTATGTATGTATGTATGTATGTGTGTATGTGTGTACGTGTGTATGTCTGTATGTCTGTATGTCATGCTTTTAAGTGACAATAGCAAATGACCCAAGACATTAAGATCTCAAGGCAGATCTTAAAATAGGAAGACGTGGCTGACCCTGCGCGCCCGGGCTCTGGCCAAATCCCCTTATGGACGATCACATTCCTCCGTTTCTGGCAGATGAAAAGAGTACCTAAACTAAACCGACCTAACTTCATCTAACTTCACATAACCAAGGTGAATTAATTAAATCCACCTAGAGGGAAGCTACGCAATCACCCTTCCCGCACCCCACGTTGCGGTTCCACGCCTCACCATCTTGGGCTCACGGACGAAGAAGACAGTGGCCACAAAGAGCAGGCACACAAAAGACAGGGCGATGATCATGATCCTTACAACATCTTACAACAGACAGGGCCTTGAAAATGCTTGAGTCCATGTGGAATTTTCAGAGTCTTGAATATCTTGAATTGCGCCTTGATTCAAACTAATACATGTATAAATATATATATATAATTACACCTTTATTATTTATATCGGTTGTATCTGCCAACAAAACCTGAGGAATCAATAAACAAATTGTGAGTTGTTTCAGCTAGCATTTTACTACCTATGTAACGGACCTTTGACAATTTCATACAAATTCGCTTCATCATACCACATATAGGTGTGGACATCAACTTTGTGACATACCCCAACCATTGGTTGGGTATTCAATGTGACCCCAAACGGGGTTCAAGTCCTCAAGTCCCAGGGATTGAAATCCGCCAAGCATCCCATCGTAGCCCAGTCCCCAATCAAAGGTGCCAAGGTATTCCTGTGACGATCAATTCCAACAACCAGAGTTGAAAACGCCACTCGTTTTGATTTCAAGTGAGTTATCAGTGTAACCACAATTCTGCGATTGTTCTCGACCAAACACAGCAGTTTCAAGTGAAGAATTTGGACTGACTTCGGGGACAGGTAGTGGAAAATCATCAACTGGTTTGTCGTGAGGCAATCTGTACCAAACAACTGTAATTTTCTACTGCTCTGTCCTACCGTTCTGTCCCACCAAGAAATGTCAGACTAACATGTGACACCGCGGAACGCGCACAAGTTGGCTCATGGCCCGACTCACGGTTGCAATCCTATTGTCAGAACTTGGATTTTCTTAAGGAACCCCCAAAAAATATCACTATTCACTATAGATTCCCCAAGTAGTGGATTTCCCATTGGAAAAATAGAACATAATCTTCAGCAAATTAAGAGAAGCACACGAGAGTGGGTAAAGAAAGGGTGCGCTGCAAGTTACGTAGTTTGCCAATAATAATAAGAACATGTATATTTGACATGTAGGATCCATACGAAACTTTTTTTCAGATAACCACATTCTGACCAAAAATCACCAAGACACCGTATAGCCCCCCGGATCTCAGCCGGATCTCCCGGATCTCCTTACTGTTCATCAGAAAGGCCACGGTGAGGTTGGCCGTCAGCATTCCAGCGGTAATCATCCTTGATATGGACGTTGAAGTGGTGTAAGTCCAAGAAACAGAAGGGGGGTAGAAACCAAAAACCATGATGCAAGTTCAGATAGAAAACAAAGAGAACAAGCAGTGGGGACCATGTTCTGATAGTACAACAAGCAAATGAATACCAGCATTACTGTAAGTCTTCCAATCTCCAGCAGCTGGAGAGTCATTGTTTCTGGCCTTCAGTGGACACTTGGAGTACCCATCCCAGCTATTTACAGCATGTCTCAATGGTTGGAACCAGCACAGCCCCCGCATGGCAACTTCTTATGATTATATACTGTCACCTCTTCTCGCCGGCGAGTGGACCCTATCTCGCTGGCGGATTTGTACGCGTTCCTGCATCTGGCAATCCCCAATTATGGATGCTGATGTCTCAAACAATACATACCAAAGGTATCTCGCCGGGAAGATTGGTGAGTTGGAGGTTTCCTAAAATAGGGGTATCCCCAAAATCATTCATTTTAGTAGGATTTTCCGTTATAAACCATCCATTTGGGGGTATCCTTATTTCAGGAAACCCCCAGTTCCCTATGTGCTCGCTATCAAACTTGCCGAGCGTCATCATGATCTCAGCTTTGATCTTGCCACGGGACTCGATGGGTTCCTTCCTCGGCAAGGAAGCATCCTATGGAACACCCTTGGGGCGAATTCCGAGAAACCGAACCTGGCCCTGTTACAAATATAGGAATATCTATCAACTAATACAAATAATACTAGTACAACTGAGACAAATATATTGTGTTACAAACATCAATATCATACTAATTATACAACATTTACCCCCAGGTCTGTGGTTTTTGGCCATCCCATGGCGATGATGTTCCATCCTCACTGATGGTGTCAGCCAGTGAGGTCATACTATAGATTTTTCTTTGAGTTTCCCGGGTACGATCTACACTCATGGTGGATGTTCCATATCTTCTCAATTGTCACTGGAGGGTTCTCTCTCTCTCCCTCTCTCTCTCTCTCTACGTATGTATATATATATAATATATATATAGTATGTGTATATATATATATATACCCAATATATATATATATATTATATATATATCCCATACCCTGCCGTAATCTGGATGCCGAGCTGCTGGGAGTACTGAATGATCAGACCATCCCCTGAGACCTGCGCCAAAGCGAGGCCAAAGGCAATCAACACCGAGCAAGCGACCTCAGTGAAGCGGGCGATCGTAAAACCAATCGGACACATGAGTGAAAACAGGGGCTACAATATAGGTAGAACATATGCATAGTATACAAACATGTATATATGTATATATATATATTATATGTAAATATTATGTATGCGCCTAAGTAAAAGGGATAGTATGCATCATACATTCTAAATAAAATGCTTCCAAGACGGGCTTGCTATGCGTTGCTGATGTAACCAACTGATGCAAATTGTTCTTTACTGCTGAATTGTGAAACAAAAAGCAACATATCCCAAGCCCAAGGCTTGTTACAGGTTTTGTTTCCAAATTGCTCACAGTGTCACTTCTTTACATGAACCACGACTGAGGGCAACTGCATGCAACTGCGACATGAGTCTTAACAATGAACGTTATCGTAACACAAGACCCTTATCACAAGGACAACATTCTGATAAAAATCAAATGTGTACATCCATACGAAGCTATGAATGCAAAACATATGGTCAATGGTCGCGTTATACATGTACGGATATATAATATATGTATATTTATACCCACATATTCATTAATGCTTCTGTATGTACATGCATCATCACAGCTGCGGATGATTTAAGGAGGACCTTATCATCACAGCTGAAACTGCAGCTGCCAGCCACAAACAAAAGTGTTCATGAGACCTGTATAATCAGCGAAGTCAGTCGCGGGGTGTAGTTGTGAAAACCCACAAGCACGAGCCAAAGCACCTTTACCTGTAGCAGAATGAGTTCTTGAGCAGATCAAGAAAATGTGTTCAATTCTTTCCATGTAACACAACCGCAACCGGACCCCATTTCTTCGGAAAGCAAGGCACATAGAAGTTCTTCGCTTCATGAGCCCCTGGGTTGCAGGGCGGTAGCAAATAATTGTAGTTCCCATCTGGACCTGATGCAAGGCGGGAGGAAGCATTGCCTCAAGTGAGCCGTGCAAATACCTCGAGCCTCAATTGATAAAGTGCTCCCATTTATACATAAAATATTGGGGATTTTAATCGAAGGAAGTTTAGAAGTCAAACTTCCGACAATATGGACAGAATTGGACAGATGAAAAGCAGAGCAGGGCAGAGGCAGAGAGAAGAGGAAGATTAGAAGAGAGAAGATCAGAAGAGAAAGAGTAAGAGGACAGAAGATACAGATGCGCGAAAAGGTAGGAAAGTCGCGAAACACTGTGTTTTTCCAATGATTTGGGGCTCCGGAGGGTCGAAAAGTAGGCTCGCTAAAGCGGCGGGTGCGGAGCGAGCTGGCCAGATGAGAGATGAAAATTTGCACGCCGTTGTGGCGCGAAGCACATTTCCAAGTCAAAATGTACAAAACACCTCAGGTCCGGACCACTTTTGGAAGTTGAGATGTCGAAAAAGTGCACGCCGTTGTGGCGCGAAGCACATTTCCAAGTCAAAATGTACAAAACACTCAGGTCGGACCACTTTTGGAAGTTGCGATGTCGAAAAAGTGCACGCCGTTGTGGCGCGAAGCACATTTCCAAGTCAAAATGTACAAAACACACCAGGTCTCGGACCACTTTTGGAAGTTGAGATGTCGAAAAAGTGCACGCCGTTGTGGCGCGAAGCACATTTGGAAGTCAAAATGTACAAAACACCAAGTCGGACCACTTTTGGAAGTTGAGATGTCGACACGCCGTTGTGGCGCGAAGCACATTTCCAAGTCAAAATGTACAAAACACACCAGGTCCGGACCACTTTTGGAAGTTGAGATGTCGAAAAAGTGCACGCCGTTGTGGCGCGAAGCACATTTTGAAGTCAAAATGTACAAAACACACCATTCTCGGACCACTTTTGGAGGTTCAGATGTCGAAAAAATGTCGAAAAAGTGCACGCCGTTGTGGCGCGAAGCACATTTCGAAGTCAAAAGTGTAAACAAACTGAGGGTCTTGAGCCTTTTTTGACGTGAAGATGTCGAAAAAGTAGACACTGATTAACTTAACTAACTTGACTAACTTAACTAACTTCACTAACTTAACTACCCTAACTTCGACGACAACAGCAACAGCAACAACAACAACAACAGCAACAACAACAACAACCACCACAACCACAACAACTACAACAACTACAACAACTACAACTACAACTACACAACAACTACAACTACAACTAGAACTACAACAACAACAACTACAGCTACAGCTACAACAACAACAACAACAACAGCAACAGCAACAGCAACAGCAACAACTAGAACTACAACTACAACTACAACTACACAACAACAACTAGAACTACAACTACAACAACTACAGCTACAACAACAACAACAACTACAACTACAACAACAACAAGAACAACAACAACTACAGCAACAGCAACAACAACAACAAGAACAACAACAACTACAACAACAGCAGCAACAACGACTACTACTACAACAACTACAACAACTACAACAACTACAACAACAACAACAACTACTACTACTACTACAACTACAACTACACTACACGACAACTACAACCACACAACAACTATAGCTACAACAACAACAACTACTACTACAACAACTACAACTACAACTACAACTACAAAACAACTAGTTACAACTATATGACTGCAACTACACTACACTAATTACATTACACCACAACTACAACTCGACTACCCTACAACTACAACTGCAGTTGCAATACATCACACTACATCCAGCAGTTGTGGGTGAGGTGACCACTGCAACCACCGAAGAATTCGTTGCAGGCCAGCGTGTGTGTCTTTTCTGACCGCACGATGGTGTATCGGCAGCCGTCATTCATTGCGCACGATCGCGCTGCCGCATCCGTAATTCATTGCATGCCGAAGAATTCGTTGCAGGCGCATTCATTGCATCCGATCGCGCTGCCGCATCCGTAATTCATTGCATGCCGAAGAATTCGTTGCAGGCCAGCGTGTGTGTCTTTTCTGACCGCATGATGGCACATCAGCACTTGGCATTCGTTGCAGGCCAGCGTGTGTTTTTTCTGACCGCACGATGGCGTATCAGCAGCCGTAATTCATTGCACACGATCGCGCTGCAGCATCCGTACTTCGGAGTTTGCCGAAGAAGGTTTTACCCCTAAATCATGTAACCCTAAAATCCTTTAACCCTAAAATCCTTTAATCCTAAGCTGTCCGTAACCCTAAAATCCTTTAACGCTAAAATCCTTTATTCCTAAGCCCATTGAACCCTAAGCCCGTTTAACCC
>CAMXCT020000091.1:304532-307032 GCA_947184155.2 Cladocopium goreaui
AACTACTACAACAACTACAACTACAACCAACTACAACTAGACTACACAACAACTACAACTACACAACAACTACAGCTACAACTAGCTACAACTACAACAACAACAACTACAACTACAACAACTACAACTACAACTACACAACAACTACGACTACAAAACAACTACAGCTACAACTATATGACTGCAACTACACTACACTAATTACATTACACCACAACTACAACTCCACTACGCTACAACTACAACTACAGGTGCAGTACATCACACTACATCCAGCAGTTGTGGGTGAGGTGACCACTGCAACCATTGCAACCATTCCAGCAAACACAACTCCAACCACCTTTCGGTCCATCAGTGGATTCGCTCTGCCATCCGTGATTCACAACAACCAACGTCTCCTATAGGTTTCCTATTCTGAAACTTCCGCCACCGCCTTGTGCGGTACTACTGGTAATTTTCTATGGATATTTTGAGGGTCAGGATGGGTCAAGATATTTGGTCTGGTGACGTGGATCACATTTATTGGGACTACTGCCCAATATACATAGGAAACGACCCAGTGCCAGCAAGCCTGGTTCCATGTCTGCCAGCGGCTACATTGAAGATCACATACTACCAGCACTAGGTGGTGATCCTACGATTTCGGGAGATTTCCTACACCAATTCCCCATACAAGAGCCTTTACGAAGTGCAGCTGCATGTAATTCGGTCAGAACATAGTTCAATCCTCATTCTACATAGAGAAGCTCCCCACTTTTTGTGCCACGGGTCCCAGGTTAAGGACCTCCATACCTCCGTATCTCCCGTTATCTTTCCAGCACCAGTTCCCATCGGGCCATCGGGCCATTGGCCTATGCAATAGTAGGGGTCCGGCAAAGGCCACAGAGAAAGCATCAGCAGAGCTGTCCCAACAATTGCCCATGCGATGAGCAAGTAGGGCTTGCGGTGCAATCCTGGGCCCAAAATGGAACCCAAGGGACGAGGAGAAGATCTTCCCACTTTTAGCCAACAATATGGATGAGTTGATGTTTTCGCCAGCAACGGTAACAAATCTGGGCCAATTATGTATTGTAAAAAAGCATAAGGTAACCAGCTATCAACAAGTCATCAATTGCAAATTCGAGATAAGGGTATGAGACAAGTAAGTAGACACAAAAAAACAATGATGGCTTTAATGACACATACAAAACTAGGGATTGTACTAGCTGCATACAGTTTTTACCCCCAGAAAAGGGATGCCAACTTGATGTCAACTCAAAACCACCAGTCAATGTGTGTTGCTCTGGGTCACAAAATTACACAACCCAGCATGCAGGCATTGAATCAGCAATGACAGTTACAATTTCCTGAATTTGACCATTCTGAACCACATGCATTTGGGATCATTTCCCCTATTCCACAATCTTTTTGTTGTGACGTCATTGAATTAATCTACCCAAAGTATATAACGGGACTGAACGAACATGTGGAAAATAGGAATGGATATCTACAAAGAATAGGGTACTCCAAAGTCAAAAGAACAGCAAGTTGCCTGTCAACAATAAGAATACTGAGCTATAATAATGGCAATAGAAACCGTCAACAATAGGATGCAACATAATATTTATATGGGAAAAGTGTTTATCAATGCAAGTACGACCATACCCTGCCTTATGCCAACAAGAATGGGGATATCAACCAACCTAGTGCGGGAAATGACGATCAGTTTGCCTTTAGTTCATGTTCCTTCACGAACGACGGTCAGTTCATCACAATATCTATGTGACCTGCCAAAGGGAGTATCATCAGCATTGGTGTACCTTCAATAAGTATGGGATATACTGATCTTAAGACTTCAAATGGATTATTGCTCAGACATTTTGATTCCACCAACAGAAACATGGATTCTAGCACAAAATGGTGCTTTTAGCAGCAAACAATGGACAATCAAATTATACACATATCTAAACGAACTTGCGTGCCCTTCAGCATGTTCCAAGCTTCCAAAAATGGGAAAGGAATCCGTCAGAATGCCCAGCGGTAGAAGCAAAACCTGGCTGCAATTTCAAAACCCAAATCCAGACTTCGAGAAGAACACTTGGAGATCAGAACGCTTGGAGTTACCAGAAATCTTTCCTGACCACTCTGACCCAAAAAACTGATGAGTTCCTCCGTTGAGAACAGCAGTGCCCCATGAAATCTGGGCTCCCAGGCACCCCCAAAGCATGGGAGTTTTGGGGTACCAGAATAATCCAGTTGCCATCCGTGGGTCCAACGGCCCATAGTTTCAAGAGATTACACTTGGTAGGGCGGTAGGGCACAAACATTCAAGAGACACAAAATAGCAGGATGCTCACATAGGGATCGTCTGACTCTCACGCCGGAAGTCTGACTTACGCCACTTATGAAAGCTGGGACGTCAAGATGCAAAGTACATTACATCGCAGAAATCCCAAAATCTTGGCGCACAGATCCCATCCATTTTTAGACGAAGAGAGATCTCTGTCTCAGTGATCCAACA